>APFE031315954.1:8619-21848 GCA_000404065.3 Pinus taeda | reverse complement strand
TAAGTATTTTCTTCTATTCCTAATTTCTTTACTATTTTTCACTCTTGGTTCAGAGTGGATGAGATTAAATTAACCGTTATATTAGTAGTTGAATGGGAAAACTATATTCTTTAGTTATGTGTTGCAGGTGTTTCACTTTCTAATCAGAAATAAGTTGTCATGGGATGGTGGGTTAGTAAGATTACTAAGGGATAGATAATGGTAAGTGAGATATACCAAAGGCTATCTTTGGCCTTGGAAGTTCCAGAAAACAACTCTGTTTTTAGAGATCATGGTATTGGGAGATTCCTTACAAATTAAAACGGTTTTGTTGGCTAGCATTGTACAACAGAATTTTCACATGGGAGAACCTTTTTACACAAGGGATTCATTAGCCCGGGCATTTGTATTATGTGTATCAAGGATGTGGAGGATGTAGAAATCTATTTCTCTCTTTTCCTTTTGCATCCGCGATATGGGTAGAGGTTTTACAATTATTAAACATTGATATGAATTGGATGCAGAGCTCAGTTGACAACTGACTTGGACTGTCTTTCCCACTGGTGGGATTCACACAAGGACATAGTGCATTTCTTTGTATATTATTTAGGGCATATGGGGAAGTTCAAATTCTAATATTTTTGAATAAAAGGAGGCAGATATTAGGAGCACAATGTTAAATATCGGTTCATATTATGCTGAGATTGGATCTAGAAAAAAGAAGTAGAACAAGAGATCGATCCAACTTAGGGAAATATGGAGGAATTACCTGGTTGGCTTCTTTCATGGGGTATGTTCATAAACGAAGTGTAGATGTGACACCTACATTTTTATAAAGGAAGTGTGGATGTGACACCTACATTGTAAGGACCTACATTCCTTGGCACACCCACCAGAATGAAGTGCGACTTGTTTCGCAAAGGAGCGAGTTGGAAAACATAAGAAAAGGCACCTCTACGTCCAAATGCGCAAGGAGACAAGTTAAATATGCACATAGATGAGGAGCGAAGTTTTATATATGGCGTGGGGAGCGTTTGGCATAACCCACGGCTGACCTACACATTGGTGCGACTTGAGCGAAGGCTGATATACATTCGGATGGCAAAGTGCGAAGTGTAGGGGCATTTGGAAAGTTGGCTTGGGCAGCGCAACTTGCCCAACCATTGGTATAAGTAAACGGTGCGATGGAGTCTTGAGGCAAGCAATTCGAATACTCTCATCTCATATGAAGGCAAGGTGCGAAGTAAGGTGAAGCCGCAGCAATAGGTAGGCGTAGCTCTATGTGCCCAACCTTGGGCAAGGCCGCATGGTGATATCACATAAGACTTGTATCGGGTGAAAGCATGGGTAGGAGGCTGCCCAGCGTATCGGGTGAAAGCATGGGTAGGAGGTTGCCCAACGTATCGGTTGAGGGCGCGGGTGAAGCTGCTCAGTGTTTGGGTGAAGGTGCGGGTGGTGACTCGGTTGAGTCGCCCTCTTGTCGTGTAAGACTAAATGCGAAGGTGGTGAATGGGGACTCGGGTGAGGTCGCCCGCCCGCTATGTAGAAGCAAACATAGGGTGACTTGGGTGAGGTCGCCCGCTCGTCGAAACAAGGTTCGGTTGAGGAGTCGGTTAGCATCTCATGTGAGGGCGCGCCTGCCTAGCTCGAGCAAGGAACTTTGGTTATCACACGAAGGTGTGGAAAGTTGTAAATTTGGCTAAGTATGAAACTTGGTGTTTCCCAAGTATACTTGTAAAGCTTTGTAATATTGAAAGATTGTATAGTATATTGTATTCAAGCAGACTCATTGTTCAGGGAGTTGCCCCTCCCTTTATACTATGCAATTGTGTTCTCTTGTATAATTGCTAATGATAATGAATGTGTATGGGTGTTCATTGGTATAAAGGAAACATAATACTAAGTAGGAAATATGGCTAAGCATAGTCCATGAACATAAGTATTGGTGAAAAGAATGTGTTTGGTGGTGCCACACCTCGCCAATAGTGGTTGAAATACTATTGTTAGCCTGGGGGCGTGATAGTTGGTATCAAAGCAAGGTTGCTCATGATGAAGTGGCCGAGGAGCTGATGAACAGGTTCATGTGTTGAAGCATTGAAGTTGATACACATTGACAGATGATATTGAAGCTCATGGTTGAAGCTTGGAAGTTGGTGATAGTGAAGCAGGTACTTGCAGGTGAAGGAAGTTGTTTCACATACAAGTGGAACAAGGGTTGGTTCATGGTTGCAGGCAACTTGGTGAAGTTGTTGGATGGTTGAAACTAGATCACAAAGAAGGAAGTTGTTAGCAATGGCAAGTGAATCTCAGGTGGGATCTAGCTATGGTGTGAAGGATGCTTTGCGAGCTTTCATTGAAAAAGTGTTGGAAAAGATGGAGGACTTGGAGGCTTATTGGACTAAGAAGATGGACTTGGTCGAGAAGGATCAAGAGGCCAATTCGAAGATGAAGGAAGAGCTTGATGAGATCCAGACTCAACACGAGTACACTAATCTTATGTGTACACAACTTGAAGTGAAGGTCAAGGAGATTGAAGAAGCAAGAGATCGAGGCTTGCCAGAGATCATGAACTTGCAGAAATCTCTTGATGAAGCCAAAAATGAGATCGCAGTGTTGAAGAGGGCCATGAAGCTTAACTCAGGTGGAGGAGTGCCTCATGTGAAAGTTAAGGAATCGAAATCTTATGATGGTACAAGGAGTGTGAAAACTCTTGGCAACTTTCTCTAGGATATGGAGCAATACTCGGAGTGCTTGGGTCTATCCAATGATGAGACAAAGGTGAAGGTAGCAGCTCAGTTCTTGACAAAGGATGCTAAGATGTGGTGGCAAAGGAGAATGGATCAGATTTCCAATGGCAGTGCTGGTGACATAACTTTGTGGGATAAAAATGAAGAAGGCTTTGCAGACCCAGTTCAGTCCTTAGGATGAAACATGGGAAGCAAGGATGAAGATTAAGTTCATAAAGCAAACAGGGAACCTACAGACATATCAGCAGGAGTTTGCAAGTGCGGTTCTAGAACTTCCTAACATGGTGGAGAGGGACAAGGTGTTCAACTTTATTATTGGATTGAAGCCTTGGGCATGTAATGAAGTGAAGAGGCAGAAGATTAAAACACTTGAGGAAGATTTTGCTGTTGTGGATAGGTTGGTGGTACATTATGATGAGACTTCTGATGATAGGAAGAAAAAGTTTGATAAGCCGAAAGAGAAGAAGAAGGATGATGTTTCGAAATCGGATGATAAGTCGAAGATGAAGAAAGCCTTGTCATGTTGGATATGTGTTGGACCACATACAGTGAAGAATTGTCCTTCTAACTGAAAGTGGCTGCTATTGCACAATCTAATATGAAGAATGAAGAAGCTTCTGTGGGGATGATGTAGATACTTGGGGTTGCTGCTACTACAGAGGTGGTCTCTCGGAGGGATCCTAAGAGGAACAGTTTGGAGTATGTTCAAATGAAGATTGGGGGTGCTGATATACTCACTATGGTGGATAGTGGGGCTACTCACAACTTCATGAGTGAAGATACTGCGAGAAGGATTGGGCTGAAATTTGTACCGGTGAAGGCACAAATGAAGATAGTGAATTCTCCTCCTCATTATGTTCTTGGTGTAGCTGAAAGAGTGGACACAACACTAGGTGAGTGGACAGGGAAAGTAGACTTCACTATAGTGCGGATTGATGACTATGAATTTGTGCTGGGGATGGAATTCTTGAAACAATTTGATGCTATGATTGTTCTACATTTTAAGAGGTTGTACATTTACGATGGAAGGGAAGATGTACCCATTGGTTTGAAAAACATTGATTGTAAATTGGTAGTGATGCAAATGGAGGATGATAAGTGCATGGAAGACATGAGTAAGCGATTGTCTACGGTTAAGACAAAGCTTACTGAATAGTCATTGGTCATCAGGACACTATCTAATAGTATCTTGGATTTGTCAAGAAGGCTAGAAGTGGTTGAGGATGATGATGGTGATGAGGAGGCTTATGTGAGGCCGCATGTCCGAGAGGAGGTTCGGGTTACATATCTACAGAGGATGGAGATAGAGAATCCTAACAAATAGATTGAGATTATTAGTGAGGGTGAGCCTTCAGGATCTACTCCCTCCACATCTTCTTAGATGACATAGAAGATGGGGCTCATTGTTAGCTGCTCATGGCAGTGAGTCCTTAAAACAGGTAGAGTAGGTATGATAAATGGTGCAGGGATGGTTTGGCATCAAGCATCATGACATGTTGCATATGGGATGGAATTTCCATGGACTTGAGCATGGGTGAGATTCTTGGTGAGTTCGGGATGTGGCAGAATCCGAGATAGATTGGTGAAGGCAAAAGGATGTTCACTCTCATGCCTTGAGTGTGGCAGTTGGATTAGCTATCCAACTAGTTCAAACATGGGGTTCGGAAGTGTACAAAGGTGTGTTGACATCAGGCTGATCCAAGGTGATGTTTGATAGAGGTGTGTTGACATTAGGCTGATCCGAGGTGATGTTTGACGCAAAGATGTTAGCATCAGTCAGGCAGGAAGGATGACAATTCATAGGATGGGACGACACAAGATGGAGATGGTAGTTCTACATATGTTGCAAGGATGTTTGCAGTATGTTGAGGAGTTGATATCATGGACCAAGGATGAGACAGTTGTTGATATTGATCTTGGTGGATGGCTACCAGGATGGGGTTGTTGTTGAGGACAACAACGATTTCAAGTGGAGGAGGATGTAAGGACCTGCGGTCCTTGGCACACCCACCGGCACGAAGTGCGACTCGTTTAGAAAAGGAGCGAGTTGGAAAACATAAGTGAAGGCAGCTCTATGACCAAATGCGCGAGGAGACAAGTTAAAAATGCACATAGAGGAGGAGTGAAAGTTTATATATGGCGTGGGGAGTGTTTGGCATAACCAACGGCCGACCTACACATTGGTGCGACTTGAACGAAGGCTGACATACATTCGGATGGCAAAGTGCGAAGTGTAGGGGCATTTGGCAAGTCAGTTTGCACAGCGCAACTTGCCCAATCGTTGGTATAAGTAAATGGTGTGACGGAGGCTTGAAGCAAGCAATTCGAATGCTCTCATCTCATATGAAGGAAAGGTGCGAAGTAAGGTGAAGCTATAGCAATAGGTAGGTGCAGCTTTATGCGCCCAACCTTGGGCAAGGCCGCACAGTGATATCGCATAAAACTTGTATCGGGTGAAGGCGCGGGTAGGAGGTCGCCCGACGTATAGGTTGAGGGCGCGGGTGAAGTTGCCCGGTGTTCGGGTGAAGGCACAGGTGGTGACTTAGGTGAGTCGCCCAGCCGTCGTGTAAGACGAAACGTGGAGGTGGTGAATGGGGACTCGGATGAGGTCGCCCACCCTCCGTGCAGAAGCAAACGAAGGGTGACTTGGATGAGGTCACCCGCCCGTTGAAACAAGGTTCGGTTGAGGAGTCGCTTGGCAGCTCGTGTGAGGGCGTGCGCCCAACTTGGGCAAGGAACTTTGGCTATCACATGGAGGCGTGGAAAGTTGTAAATTTGACTAAGTATGAAACTTGGTGTTTCTCAAGTATACTTGTAAAGTTTTGTAATATTGAAAGATTGTATAATATATTGTATTTGGGCAGACTCATTATTTAAGGAGTTGCCCCTCCCTTTATATTGTGCAATTGTGTTCTTTTGTATAATTGCCGATGATAATGAATGTCTATGGGTGTTCATTGGTATAAAGGAAACATAATAATTACTTGGTTGTGAAACACAAACTAAGTAGGACATATGTTTAGGCGTAGTCCATGAATAGAAGTATTGTTGAAAAGAAAGTGTTCGGTGGTGCTGCACCTCGCCAAGAGCGGTTGAAAGATTGTTGTTGGCCTGGGGGCGTGACATACATTGTTATAGAGCTCAGCAGATTTTACCGTTGGTGGAAGGGTGGAATAGGTACTGTTGCGGAAATCATTGTATTATGAAGGTATTGTTATCTTTGTTAAGTAATTAGGTATATACGTTTTACATGTATATGGAGATTCGAAAGGTATTATTGATCGGGTCATAGGGAATTCACATTTTCATCTGCTATTCCTCTCTATTTGGATGCAGTACATTCACACTCTGCATAAGTCCTCTCAACAATTATCCTTAATTGGATGCGGTATATTCGCACTGTAGAGAAGTCCTTTCAACAAACATCTTTTAGCAAACTGATTCTTGCACAGAGATTCCTGTCAAGAGATTAAAATCGTATGGCAGAACTCGAAACTTGTAACAAGCAAAAAGTATTTCAGAAACTATGAATTTCTGCTTCTTCAACCAAGCATTAACTGAACCTAGAAGTACCAAGCAATCGAATTAATAGCAGAGACTCTGCCACTGGTCAACACAAATTAGGAATAATGGAGTAGGTGTAAGATTCCATGTAATCTCCGAGAAATCAATAGACGCCACTGAATTTAGTATGTTTCATATCAGACACTCGTCATCTCCTCCATAGCGTCAACACGTAGGGTGTCGCCAATGTGTTTGTCGCCTCTAGACTTTAGACGCGGTAACGACCCAAATGATTCGCGAATCGAGTTAAAAAAAAAAAAAAAAAATCATCGCTTAATCCAAATTTTCTGCGTGGCACTTTTTGTGCGAACAAATTCGATAGCGATATAGATATAAGAGATTTTAAAGGCATAGTCCAGTTCGAGAGATGTAAAGGATTTAAAGGTTTAGTTTAATTTATAGATGAAATAATAATTTTTCTTGTTAATTTTAATTAAAATGTAAGAGAATATTTTTGAAAAATGAGTTTAAATTGTTTAATTTGTTAATATTTTTTTTAGTTTGCTAAATATATTTATACATTGAAAACTGTATTTTATATATAAGAAAATTTTTTAAATTTATTTGTTGTGGTTTGGTCAATTCATATGAAAAGGTTATTTCGCTAATAAATTTAGACTACTATAATATTTAAATACTTGAATTTATTTAAAAATTTAATTTTAATAAATAATTTAATTATTTATAATTAATTTTTGGTCAAATCTTCATTTTGATTATTTGAATTGAGTTTTTTATTAAATATATAAATTCAAACACTATAATAAACCATTAAATATTTAGTATTATAGAGAATTGACAACTTAACTTAGGATTATAATATATCTCAACCACATTCTTAACAATTTTGATAAAAAAACATAACCTTCAAAAATATCTAACAAATAAACTAAACTTTTATTTTTCAAATAAAATCTTTCATTTAATTTAACTTTAATAATAATTATTATTATTTAATTTTAAGAGAGACATTAAATACAAAACTCATTCGTTTGTACGGCAAGAAGCACGGAAGTTGTTCCACGATATTTTGACTTCTAAAAGTGTATATATTTTATTCTCCAAATTTGAAATAATGACATTCCACCGGAAAACACATTGTTAAACTATAAATAATTATTTAGTCAATTAAACTACTTTATCATTTAATTTTCTTAAAAACTATTATTTCATTAATTAAACTTTTTCAGAACGCAACATAATTCCGTAAGAACCTTGCTATTGGAAAACAACTAAGTCCGTTAAAGTGTGGTGCATGACTACATGAGCAGAATGGGAAAACTCTTGACTTAGAAAAATCGTACCACAACACAGGATTCTTAATGATTAACATTAAATTGGTCACCATGTATTAAAATATTTTGTTCTTTATTTTAAAATTTTACATTTCTTTTTTGAAGTCGACCATTGAAAATTAACAATTTTTTTTCCGACGATGGCGATGCAGATATGCTTCCACGGTGTTTTTTTTCCGACGACAGGAGAACGACTAAGAGCATGCAACCTCAATAACGGACAACGTCTTGAGTGAAGGAGGCGTTTGCATATAGGAAGTGATGAAGAGTGTTGCTCGACGCTGACAATCCAAGTTATGTGAAACACATCTAAAAATGATTCACTTGACATAAAAATAATTCACTTGACATTTAGGGAGACAAAAGAATGACTACATTGTGTTAGGGGGATTTTGGAAAATGTGGTATGTCTCTTATGCATTGATGTCACTATCAACAATCATTTCGATTGAGAGTTTGTAGATGATAGTTTCAAGAGGAGAACTTTGTGTGAGGTGTGAGAGCATCTAATGGCAACATTAGAACTTTGTTTTTTTTTGCAACATATTGGGAAATGTAGTTTAAGAAGCATGACGCAAGAGGATAAGCTAGGAAATCAATGTTGGCCCTGCACATAGTAAGTGTGTGAAGGTTGTGGATGTTAAGTCGGTCATAATTTGTAGTAGGACTATGAGTTTTCCATCTAGAAGCATCAATGTGCATAGAAACGAATTTCGCATAACTTTCAAGAGACTCCATATGGACAAGATTCAATAGTGTTATATTTTTGCAAAGGCAAGTAGAAGAATGGAAAGTTGTGTGGCATTGGACAAATTTAACAAACTCCTCATAGTCTTGGAGATCATTTAAAGCAAGGATATTGTTTGTTGCAAGTAGGCAGCGATCATGAACTATTGATTGATGTATTCCTGCCTTACTTTGATGGAGGGCTCAAGGGTTCCAAGCAGTAATGTATGTATTGAAGAAGGACTTGGTAGCAACAACATTGGATTTGTTGTTCCAGTCGAATTTGTCCATATCTGGTGCATTTTCTATCCATAAGAAACCATGTATATTTGCAAACCCTTTATGTTTCCACTCATATCCAAGCTAAATAGAAGAGAGAAAGTAAGAGTTATGCATTCAACCACTATACATAAAGCATGAAAGAGGAAACTGTTGAAGGTGGCGGCGAAGGTCGACAATGATTGCCGACATGCTATCTGCAAGGTCTCTTTTAATGAAGAAAATAGTTGTTACTTCACTGCAATCGGACCGGTGAGCTTAAGTCAATTGCAGATTCCCCGAATATTCGAGAATCTGACAGACATGGGCGTAGTCAAAAAATTGACCGCGCTCATGTCCCTCAGATTCCTGAATATTTGGGGAATCTACAATCGACTTAAGGATGGCTTAATGGGACATGATAAGGTTGTACACATAATAGTCAAGTATGAGTTGTTGGTGTAAATGGTATATTAAATTTATAAATAAAGTAACAAAAAAATTATTATATGAGAGATCATTTTATTACTTCAATAATATATAGGGTGTCTATTTTCAAATCCTTCTATTTTGGAATAGAGATTTCACTAATTATCAATAATTATTAAGTGGATGGTAGGGATTTAACCTCCACAAAATATTCTAGAATATTTTTAGTAGTAATCACAAATCAAATGTTGATATTTATTTCAAAAGTAGTTATGCCCTTTCTACCCTTTTAATTAAATTTATTAATTTAAAAATATATATCATATAAATAAGTGTCATATGCAATGTCTTATGGTTTTTTGTGTGTATTGATAAGCCATGGTATGGTAACAAAACTTATTTACAAGTTAATAATCGTGTTACTTGTTCTTTTTCTATTTTTTTAATGTATGTATGTTAATCAATATATTAATTCTTTTTATAATTAATAATAACAATAATAATAAAAATTTCAAATACAGTTTTAATTTAATTAATTTTTGTGATTTTGTTAAATCTAAGACTTTTGTAATCCATATTATAGATAATACATCTTATCAATGTGAGATGTATTATGAAGTAAGTGTTTTGATGTTGTCATAGATGTTCTATAGACATTTACCAACCATTTAATTGATGTGGTTTGCTAGTCTATATTAATTTTAACTATAGTCTATTTATTTTAGTTTGGTTTTACTTTTATGTTTAAAGTAAGTTTAATAGTGATTTTATATTATAATATTTATTTCAAAAAAATCATATTATTTGTGATGTTTTAAGAGGTTTAATTGTTAAATATTTAATTTTTTTAAGAGGAAAAACGTATAAATCTATCTTAATTTATAATTATCAAACATTTAAAGAGGTGTTGATCATTTCAAACAGATGAGTGAATTTAATGATTAAGAATATGTGTTTCAGGTCACAAGTTCAAATTAAGAGTGGGTTAGAATATGTATACATCTACAAACTTTGACAATGCCATAAATAAGGGGGTTTTATATATTAAGTTGGTGTTTGGGTTGGTTGTCATCTTATTATTACTATTAATATCATCACCACTCAATTATATAAAACATAGAACTCACAAAGTATATAATTATAGATATGCAAGATTACAATTTTGATTATCCTTAATATTTTGATATTTACATTTAAACAATATAAATATGCAAATGCTATATCTATTTTTTTTGTATATCTTTATATAACCATTTTTAAGTTAGGTTTACATATCAAATCTTTTCCTTTCATAAATATAAAAATATATTTACTTCGAGTTATATTTATATTTAGTTAATAAAAAATATTATTTTTAGTATTTTTATAAATATCATTTATGTAAACACATATATGATGTAAGCGTGACCTATTTGAAAACATCTTCATCATATTGAGTTGTATAAGTACCTAATCACTCTTGTTTAATAAATTTTTTAACATTTTAATAACAACAACAAAAACTACTATATCTAAAAATACAACTTCAACAATTAAAATTTATAATTTTAACCAATGGATACTTTTATTTAAGTCTTAGAATGTGGATTTTTGTATGAGAAAGTGCAATTTTAACAATTGAATGAACATAATCCAACAATCATGAATTATAATTTTAAGAAGAAAATACTGCAATTTTGATGTTACAATCTATGAAGAATTAGAATTTTCAAAATACATAAAGATAATAACCTTTTATTAGAATTTCAACAATAAGAAAGGCAAAACTTCAAAATTTTAAAATCACAATTTTAACTACAATATATAATGAAGAACTTTATAATATTACAAATAAAATTGTAGATCAACAATACATTGCCTTAGAAAAACAAAAATATATTGTACAATACTTATATTTGTGGTGTCTAATTTGTCAACCACTATAGTAAAACAATCACGTATTTATAAATTCAACAATTAAAAATTACAATTTCAACACAGAGAAATTGGGATAATCATCCATCTCTTTTTACTACCAACCTAGATCCATCTTAACCTTGGATCTATCAAGCGTTAGATAGATCAAATCTCTCGAGGTGCAAACCTCTTTTCTGATTGCAAAACTTGAGGAAATGTTTGCACCTAGAGATATTTGATCCCTGTAGGCACTTGATAGATATGAGGTTAAGATGGATTTAGGCTGGTTATATAATATATATATTTGTATCTATGTGTCTCTATCTCATTACCTTTCTCTATCTCACTCCCCAAACATACACACTCTCTCTTCATATCTATCTCTCTCTCTCTCTCTCCCTCTATCTTCCTCTCCCTCTCTCTCTCTTCCCCTTCTCGCTCCCTCTCTATCTCTCCTCCCTCTCTTCCCTCCGTCTCTCCTCTCTCCCTAACTCTCTCTCCATCTCTCCCTTGTCACTCCCTCTCTCTCTCTCCACCTTTCTCCCTCTATGTTTTTCTTCTTTCTTTCCTCTCTCTCCCCTTCCACCTCCCTCTCTCTTTCTCTCCTTCTCTCTCTTGAGTCCTCTCTCTTGCCCTTTCTCTTCACATCACTCTCTCCCTCTCTCTTCACTCTAAATTTGTCACTATCTCCCTCCCTCTCTCCTTCTCTCTCTCCCCTCCATCTATGTGTGTCCCTCTCTCTCTTCCCCTTCTCTCCCTATCTATCTCGTCTTCTCCTCTCTCTCTTCCCTCCTCTCCACTCTCCCTCATTCTCTCTCCATATCTCCCTTGACACTCCCTCTCTCTCTCCACCTCTATCTCTCTATGCCTTTTTTCTTTCCTCCCACTCTCTCCCCCTTTAACTCCATATCTCTCTCTCTCCCTCTCTCCTTGTCTCTCTCCCCTCGTCTCTCTCTTTCTTCCTCTCTCTCTAACCTCCCTCTCTCCTCTCTCTCTCACCTCCCTCTCTCTCCCCCATCTCTCTCTCTCTCTCTCCACCCTCCATCTTTCTCGCTCTCTACCCTTTCTCTCTCTTAAATTAGATCCCATTGTATTGTGTTTAAGAAAGTATCTAAATTAGAAAACTCAATTGGTTGTAAAATATTAAACCTATATTTTGCATATATCATGTCAAAGAAAATACAATAATGAGAAACTTAAAATAATCATGCATTATTTTTCCTCAATTATTGTTAGAAGACTTTTCTTGGATCCTTAAATAATAAGATGGATCTATGCTGGTTCTTAATAATTTTATTTATAGTATATAAATTTCACATCTTTTTATATATAAAAGTATTCTCATTTTTAATTTTATTGAAACCTTGATTTAAGTTAAATGGGAATATTTTTAGTAGTCGTGAGGATAAAGGGTTTACATATATCTCAAAAGTAATTATAACCTTTTCACTTTTAGATTTATTTTAAAAAATTAGAAAATTAAAATTAAAATCAAATATTTATAAAATATTTCTATTTGTGAAAGTGAGGATAGAGGGTTTTAGATATATCTCAAAGTAATTATAACACCTTTTACCTTTTAGATTATTTAAAAAAAAATATTAGAAAATTAAAATTAAAATAAAACTATTTTTATAAAATATTTCTATTGTGAAATAGTTATTGTTTAGGGCATGTGGTATTAATAAGCCTATATTAATTTTAAACTTTTATTTATTATTTTTAACCTTTTGTTTATTACACTTAATTTTTTATTAATCAAGCCAACATTTAAATGTTCAAATTCATCTCCTATATTACTTTTAACTTTTAACTATTTTTTCATTGAGCCCACATTTAAAATTGTTTACATACTTATGTTACACATATACATCTACATTATAATGGGCTGTAATTACTTAGTTGATTTACTTTTTAACGGAGTTGTCTATAGTGCGACTTTTTGGACTTTTCAATGGCGGAATCCAGCAGAAAAATTTGAGGTGAAATCTTGATTTCTGTTATTTAAACTTGTTTTTTGACTCTCTATATGGATTCAACACCCTGAAAAACCCCTAGGGCACTTGGATTGTGCACAAGTTACCCATTAAGCTTGTGATTTCAATAAATTCTTGCGGGATTTTAGAGAAATTAGACCGAAAAACCCACAATAAAACCTTCCAAAAATTCACACTAAAGACAACTCGCTTTTTAACTAACAACTAATATCACTTTAACTATGTAGCATTGTTCATGAATACAATTAATTAACAACTAATATCATTTTAAATATGTGTTATTGTTCATCAACAATTAGGGAGTACAATTTTAACAATAGAAATTTATTATTAATAAT
>APFE031315938.1:0-51922 GCA_000404065.3 Pinus taeda | reverse complement strand
TATCTAGATACAAAAGATAAGCTAAAGCAGCGATCCCTCAGGATCAGAGATCCTGAGGGATTCGCTAATCGTTCAGTTCTTCTCATTCCTTTCTTACGTTCTCCGTCTTGGCGTCCACGTTCTTTTTCCTGGATCATTCGACTCTAATTTTACTTGATCGCGTCCACATCCGGTTTCCTAGCGAGGGGACAGCAGTTGCTTTCCTTTTGCTTCCTGTTTCTGCTTGATGATCCCCTGTTTCTGCGTCCTTCTGCATAGAAAACATCGATTATTGGTGATTGAGCTTCGTTCGTCCATTTTCACACAATTTATCAAAATCCTTTTATTCTTTAGACTTTAAATGCAGAAAAGGTTAGGAAACTTATTAGAAAACCACTAGATTACTATTCAAAAAGCATACCTTTCAAACGCTCCACAATAGGGTGCCAATTTGTAAAAAGAAAAAAACACATGAAGAAGGAAAGTTTTCCCTTTTAGTGAATGTGGCAACCATGAGCATTCCTACCACTAGCCAAAAGGGACAAGTAGAAGAACGAGATGATTTTATTCCTATTGCATTCTTGGGGAAGAAAATTAAGGAACAAAAGGGGATTTAGAAGCATAAGGAAGAAGAGCAAGAGGATTTTGTTCCTCTTGCACTATTTACGAAAAAGACTAAGGCCGAGAATAAGATCCAGAGAATGAAACAACATATTAAGGAATTGGAATTTCTAGATTGGTATATGAAATCACAAAATGCAACATTGGTGACTAGGAATGAAGAATTGGTTGCAGAAGTACTTGACTAAAAGAACAAGTGAAAAAGTTGAGAATTCATGTTGCTTAAATGAAGACTCGAGCTAGAAGGTTCAAAAGGCAGATTAGAAAGGTTCAAAGTCAAAAATTGGGGATCAATATACAAATCCATAAATGATAAGGGAAAGAGTTCAAGTTTTGTTTTTTTCCAGAGGTTATTAGAGAATTATGTGGGGACACACAAATAGGATAGGGTGGGGGGATGTTAGGCCCTATGATTTCTCTAATTTCAATCTATAGAACCCTAAATTATCCTCAGTTTCGCTACTTAAAAAAGCTTTATGTATGGATTTTTAGCCTCTTTTAATATATCCATGAGAAATTGGGTAAAGGTTTCTCATCTCTAAAGGAAAGGTCGATAGATTAAAATTTTCATAAGTATGTGTTTGTATTCATGTTACCCTAGGAGATTTTGTTGATATTTATCATTTACTATAATTTGAAGTGTATTTCTTGCACTAGTTTAGGAGGATCGTTGGATGAAGATGTTTGGATGGCAGTCAATGTGAGTTGCCGAGATAATATTTTCTGGAAAATAAGGAAGAAAGTGTGCGATTCTCATTCCTGGTTTCCTGTAGAGCAACTTTAGTTTTTGTCTCCTACTACTAAATATAGTTAGAGACAAAATAGAGTATTAGCGAATCAATGATGTTTGTTGGAGAGGTCTATTGTTAGAAACTTGTTAGCAACGACATCCATTTTTGTTCTATGTGAATATGGCTCAAATTGGTCGAGTATTTGTTGTAAAAATGTATATATATCAAGTCATTGAAAGGTATAGGTTAGTGACCCTATTGGCTATTCTGCATCTTTTGTGTCAAAGACTTGTACTGCCCACATCTTCTCTCAATATGAATCCTTCTATATCAGATGTATTAAGTAAACACTTTTATTAATAATAAGGAGATTTAAGGATCGATTCAAATTTCATTCATAATTCTTAATGATATGGCTCTTTTTCTCCTTTCAAATTGACCGCATTGTGAATCCACAAGATATTATCTTAGTCAGGTTCACAACTAGGTTGGAGAATCCCGAGGCTCTACATAATTCAATGGTTTCAATTAGGCTATTTAAAGATCAATCTTAATAGCCAAACAAATTTGTAAGGTTATTCCAGATGAAAGTGGCATAACTACAACCATTGAGTAGGTGTTCCAATGTTTCCCCTATTGGCCACAAATTATATAATAAGAAGGGCCTTGAAATCCTCTTTTCTACAACTGATCCCAATTGAGAGTGAATTTTCTATTAGAAAATTATATATTACAAAGCAGTGGAGCACATAACATATTGTAGAAACATAAACATAGAAAACACATAAAACAAGAGAGACAAAGATCTATGTGGTTCACCCAATTTGGGCTACATCCACTGAGAAAAAACCAGTCCTTCCTTTTATATTATCTAGTAAATTGAAGAGATAGAACCTACAACAGATCCGTTGTAATTGCCTCTTCACTCTCACACACTCTCCTCTCTTTCTCACTCAGAATACAAATCTACATAGACGCAATACAATTCCCTCATATATAGCGAGGGGTTGCCTTCTAGGGAAACAAACCCTAAATTAAACATAACTTCTACAATCAAATCTCCTCCTAATGGACGACCCATATTGACTACGAAGTTACCACATTTTACAAGGCAATTTTAAATCTATTTTTAGCTTCGAAGGTGCTGCCCCCGATCCCCTGCCAGAGGGGACCCCTCTTGCATCATACATTTTACGGGCGACATTGCCACCACATTACGAATTGGGGTCCAATGTGGTGATACCTCTAAGTAAAGAAGATAATTAGGCCCCACACCCAACATATTCCCCCAGCAAATCATATAACTTCTTCTACCTTTGTCTAAACGTGGAGAGTCCATATATTTTTCCACAACAAATCTTTATTCAGTAGATAATGGCCTGCTAATAGGGAATAAGCTTATTTCACGATGAAAATACCTTTTAATTGGTAACCCCATCCTAGGGTGCCTAGAACCGTTAGTACTAGGATAATTTAGATCTAAGTTCATACTCTAGAACATTCCACTCTACAATCTATGGGGATTCCTTCCAATCATTCCTTCCCTTCCATACTATCCATAGAGTGTCCTCATTTCATTGTCTTCAAAAATATGCTACATTTATATTTCCTTACATGGTTATATCATTTGTTCCAGTAAGGTTTGGTCATTGTTTCCATGAATCTTGCCAAAAATGGACAGTGTTTACATCTCCAATTTCCCACAAAGAAAGATTGTTGATTAAATCCCTATTATTGCAGGCTAAAATATAGATCACAGATCCACGGGGGGAGATTGTCCAAGTGAATTTTCTCATCTTGGGAATTGAGAGGGCTATAATTCTTGATCCATACTCATTTACATAAGTCTTCCCTTCCATGAAGCCAATGCCACCACAATTTGGCACTTGTAATGTAATGCCCTGTTAAAATTTTTGACTCAGTCAAACTACGTAAAATTGCAATTAAAGTAAAATAATTATAATTATAATTTTCAATAAAATGCTTTGACTCAATCAAATTACACAAAAATATAAATAAAATAATAAACATAAAATTATTATTTATATTTTTAATTAATAATTAAACCAACCAAGATCCATTATAACTTCGTATCTACCTAGTGCCGAGAGGGAAGAAATCTCTTCCCACTGTAAAATAGGTTTGCATCTCAAGAGATTTGATCCCTCTCAACACTTGGTTGAGTGAGTGTTAAGATGGATCTAAGAGTTTGAATATGCTTTTAAATTTATTTGTGTACTATTTATTTTTTAATTTTTGTTTGAGGGCTTTAATTTTAAAATATATTCATAATTTTTGGTATTTTTGTTGGAATTTATATATTTTATATTTTTAATTTTTTTTAAAGAGTTTTTATTATATTTTTTTCAATTTTCTTACCTTTTAATGTAAATTATTAAAATAATATAATCAATTTATGAAAAATTAAGTAATACCACTTTTGAATTTGTTAGTGTCAGTATCTTCATCCCTTCATCAGCGATCAAAATTCTCTTGTTGCATTCAATGTAGGTGTCTCATTCGATCAGCTGTGTTCCATTAGGATCATGGACCATCTGATGGCAGTGGTATTTTAAAATTTTTTCCCTCATGATCTTAATTTGCTGGCCCATTTTTAGGTCATTTACAATCATTTTTGTCTTTACATTTGCAACAAGTCATTTTTAGGGTTTTAGGTCTCATTAGGTTTAGGGTTTGTCCTCAAGGTTTTGTAAACACTCAATAATGGTCAGTAGGCACATGAGGAAGTCAAATAAAGTCTCAGCAATAAAATTTTCAATAATCACATGCTTAGTGATTGATTTTTCCTCAAAACCCTGTTTTGAGAAAAAACAAAGTTTTCTATATTTTATGTACAAAATTTCATGTAATTTCATTTTTCCTATATGTAATAATTCTGAGATGCAACCCTGGCCACCTCGCCAAGCTCCTGCACTCCAGCTCCTACAAAAGAGTCAAAAATTCAAAACATTTAGTCCATCAAAGGCAAAAAGCAACTCAAACTGTCAAAACAGAGTATTTAAAAGACAAGTGAAAGGAAAACATTAGAAAGTGAGTTTTTATAAGTGGAAAATTGAAATCCTTTGTATATAAAGTCTTTTTCATGTTGAAGAAGTTCATTTGTGTCCAAAAGCCAAGTTCTTTGTGAGACGAAAGAGCAAATTTGCAAAAAAAACTTGTGAAAGTCCCTGGCGCGGCATACCTGGGTAGAGGTGTGGTGCACTTGGACAACACATCACACATAGCACAGGAAATAAATTGAAATTTAGAAAGGTGCAGCACACTTGAGTGGCACAGAAAACATGTTTGTGGGTGCAGTGCACCTGCCTTCAAAGCCCGAAATTTATCCAAATCACCTCCTCCGAGCTCCAAACTTGCAAATTAGTCATTCCACAAGTAAGTCAACAATCCCAAGTGCCATTGTGAGGGTTTTTTATCAGTTTTTATGGTGTTTCAATAGGTAAAAACAAAACCCTAGTTCCTTTCACATTCAGTTGAAAAGCTGCCTAGGGTTTGCAAAAGTATAGTTTTTGCTATCTAATTCTCATCCCTCATTTCCATTTTTCTCTCACTACACTTCACTCATATCACTTTCCCTCTCCTCTTTAATTCACACTCACCTATCCCCATGTTCCTAAAACTAAAAACCCTAATCTCTAATCCCACTACTCCCAAACCCTAATTAACATCCCTAAGCCCTATTCCTTATTCCCCAAACCCTTCCATTCCCAAAGACCCTACAGTCATCACAAAACTTCCACATTCACAGTCCCCATCACCAAATGCCTATCATTTAGCAGCAAATACCTATTGTTCCTATAAAATCTCTTCATACTCATCAAAGAAACATCAAACAAAGGCAAACATGGAGTCAAATTCATCTTATGACAAAAATGAGGAAACAATAAGTGATTCCTCCAAAGAAATTCATGCACCAAGGAGACCTCACAAGGGAGGAAAACATATCTGGGAGGAGCCCACTACACTTAGTGAGTTGTTGGTTTTCCCTCTTGCTATAGCATACTTCAAACATCAATCTTTCTACCAATTTTGTGAGATGGTGAAAAGAGTCAAATATCACCATGAGCTTGCTAGATTGTTTGTCCTCCATCTTCACAATGGCCAAGTCAATTTGGCAGGTGTTACATTCACTTTGACACCTGAAACTATAGCTAAAGCAACAGGTAGTCTAAATGTGGGAGAACAATGGAACAAAGGACAGCTGGTTGACAAAGAACATTATGAGCCTTATATCAAGGCTGGCTATCAGAGGTAGATCAGTAGAGTTTTCCCTTTCAGATACCTAGGGGACACATATGCTCCATTTATGAAGCTCATAATCAAATATTTCAGCTATGAAGGTAGATTTTCTCACTTGTACGCCTACCATATTAGATTATTGATGCATTTCACTAGGGTGAGGATGATGAACCTCCCCTATTTCATGTTCCAGAATTTTGAGAAAATGACCACATTTGTGAAAACAAAGCCTCCTCATCAACAGTACAACAACGTTTATCACTTTGCATTGATCAAGATTGTGGATTTGCATTGGCTGAGTTTGTTGAATGTTCCATGGGATGACTTCATTTCACATGAGGTTTTCACAAGTCCTCAAGTGATCCCATCAGCTTTTCATGAGGTAGGAGAGCCTTCACATCAGCAAGAAGTGCATGAAACTCAAACCACCAGTGTACTAGTATTCATCACTTATCAAAAGGGGACAAGGAGGCTATTTGCAACAGTAAAACGAGCACTATCTCAACCCAGGGCGGAAGGGGTCTCATTTCCTTCAACAGAAAAACAGGTACAGGACAAAGGTAAACAACCGGTGCATGATGAGGGGCCTTTGGAAAGCTGAGAGACATATTCCATTTTCATTTGGGATGATGATGTTGATTTGGGCCCCCTGTTATAGACATTTTTGGGCACTTCAACCCTAATCATAAATGTCCATAAACTAAGGGCTCCTAAGTCCCTAAAAGTGTTCCTTCACTACCTAAAGGAACAAGGTCAACTGATTACATCATCTCCCAGAAGTTCTCCACTGAAAACTGCTCATAAATGGTCAAAACTGGACCATACTAAAAGCTCAATGCAGAGGGTGTGATCCATATCGCCTTCCCAATGTACAAGGTGTGATGCATACTAATTTTCTCCTCCGTAGGGTGCGATGGTAGGGAATGGACAAATGGTAGGGACAAAAATGCGAGGTGGAAGATCATGGAATCTTCTAGAAGCTTCCCCTATGACACTTGCCTCTCTATTTTCGATCACGGATGAGTAAGAGATCATCATTCTTCAAGTGGAAGTAGGAACTATCAGAGAGAGGACACTAATCAAGATCCCAAAAGATGACTCACCTCTCCGTAAACATCTATATATGGATCCCTCATCACAGAGATCCAGAGGCTAGAATTTTGTATCTTATAGAGAAGTGTTGTTGGTTTTCTGGTGTACATTCATAGTGTTGGGTGATCTAGCTTTGCTTGAGGTGAAGAAGGGCTTCTTAGCTAGAGGATGATGTTGGGTCAAAGCACATGGTTGTAATCCGCTTGCTAATTTTCATCTGAATAAAGCTATCCTTGTTTCCTTCCATATTCTTGTGTACTTGTTTATATATGCATGTATATGGTTAATACACATTTGATCCTGTATTATTTATGAATTTAGATCCTTTTCCTTGCATAGTAGTATGTTGCTGTGGTTTCACAGGTTCCTTTGAAGTTGGGTAGACAAAGAAGAAGTGGCGAAACTCTATCAAGAAGGAGAGGAAATCAAGCGCAAGACTCAGGTTGGTCCTCTTGGTTCTTCTCTCGTCTATTTTCATAAGAGGAAGCAATAGTAGACTTTAATTGTTTGTTTCTAAGATAGCCACCAATCTTAGTGGGAATAGCAGCATCCAAGTGGACACTATTCCTGGATAACAAAATGGCAACTCCACTAGGGAGTGACTAGATTACTTGTTAGCCTATCTATCCTTGTTTCTTTTATAAGCATACAGACGGAGCCTAAAGTCAAGCTAGCTAGCCTTTGAACTACATTTGTCATACAAATGCAAAGTAGATCAATGCTGCTTCAGTTTATCTCCATGTTTTGTTTATGAATTAAACAATAGATCTGCAAGCAATCTAATTTCCCGAAGTGGTGGCTCTAGTGACCTCTTAGATCACCCGTGTGTTTTACATACACTGACCTTTACTTATTCGGCCTAAACATCTAAACTAGATTGCAAACTATGAGTGAAACCTTGTTCAAAGTCTCGCATTGCTACCATCGCACCCTGCCTTCAAGGCAGTCTGTATGCATCACACTTCCCGAGTGCAGTAGGTACGCTGCATACTGAGTTAACTGTGTAACAGGTGCGATGGTCAGGGAGGGTCAACTTTACCCTCCAACTGTGGATTTTTCTCACTGTTTTTAGTCTTATTCAAGAGTTTTGCTGTCTGTAGTCAGTTTGCTTCTGTGAAAACCCCATTCTTTTGCATTATTCCACCTCCTTAGTGCAAATAACTATAAATGTTTTTATGTATTGTGCGTCGTTTTTAGTTCTCTTTTGCAAAAAGTAGCATGGTCGGACTGTTGTCTCTAGATCTGAAGGTGTCGTAACTGTCATTTTCAGTTTTAGAAAGCAATCCCATTGTTCTAAATAGTTGATTATACAGTTACTGTTGCATAGGATTTGAATTATTAGTTTTAAAGTGTCGAAAAGCAATTTCCGATTCAAAATCGCAAAGTGTCTCACTTGCTTTCACTTCGTTTTGAAAAAGAATTTTGTTGAGTACTGTCACTTTAACAGTAATTTAGTTTTTCACATAGCTTTCTTAATGTCATTCACACATTAAGAGAGCTGAAAACAAATACATGCATGTGCATTTGCATTTTGATTGCTTGGCTTGATTTAGGACTGTACATTTAGCGTGTGCTCTGGGCTCTGTGAAGAAAAGATTCTTGACTTTCTTCCCTTTAGTAGCTAGGATTTTCATTGCTGAAAGAAGATAAAACATTTTTTTATCATCTTAGATTGCATTTTAGGAATTATATATACATCACGTGGTGAACTTGAAAGGAAAATTGTTAAGCAAGATCAACTTAAAATAAATTCAATGAATCTAACAATGCTTTGGAACTTAACACACAACATCTAGAGGTCTAGGCTAGAGATGTATTTCGGTGTCGTAAAGCCTGGTAACTGTTATTTTTAGTGTTGGTTGGGTGATTCCTCCACTCTGAGACGAAAAATGCTAGTATGGATTTGTGCTCCCATGTACCGTCGAGTATATATTGGGAGACCACAATAGGCTGCATCCTTTATCCTTAGGAAGCCGTGTCTGCCGCCCTATTGATCACAATGCACTGAACACAACATTCGGGAAGATTGACTGCCGTACCATAAAAATTATTCTATAGTTTTGCGATTGGTTTGGTAATCCTCTCTGCCTAGATCTCCAGAGAAGTCCATTTTGCTCCTTTTCATACTCTTTAAAGGAAAAGGTCCTCTGATCACTTGTCACTTCAGGTTCAATAAAAATCGAAGGCGACTAGAGTCATCTTTTGTTTTTTCTCGACTCTTTAAAATTGAAAAAACAAGTTGTGTCAAAGAATCTAAAAATTTATTTTAAATTAGAATAACGTCACAAATTCCCCCGTTCATCTTCAGGTTGAGAAAATGGAGTCTACCAACCAAGGATTTCCTTGAAGGAAATCCTAGTCCCTTCTCCTCTTGGGGACATGTTGGTCCACCCCATATGGCCACTTTGTCACTTCCAGGATTGACAATTGGTTTGCTTGTCTAGCTCTTCTCTACCTCTATTGTTCAGAATCCATTAATTCTTGAATAGTCTATTCAGCAACTAAACGACACTAGAGTTGCCTCCCAGCCTTCTACTTCATCTAATTCTTCCTCACCTCCTTCCTCTTCTCTTGATAAAGCCGATAAAGCTAAAAATCAAGTAACTAAGAAGAGGAAGAAGCAGAAAGAGAAAAAGGAAAAGAAGAAAAAGGAACCAAAATCACAAGGGAGCAACCAAGTATCGTCTAGCGAAAATTCTCACACTGCACAGTCACAACCTAAATCTCCTTGTGTCATTTACAATGGGGACCACTATCACCGAGATTGTCCCTGCATCCCTCGTATCTTAAGGGACTGGTCTCCTCGTTTGGAAAGTCCGGTAGCATCAAACTCTGGCGATCATGTTGAATGCTCACCATCAACCAGTGAAAGTGAAGCACATGGACAAAGAAGGAATCTTAAACTTCCTTGTAATTTGTGTGAAGGAAATCATGCCGTCCACTATTGTCCCTTGCTTGACGAGGCTAAGAGAGTTTTGGATGATTGTCCGGTTTCACTGTTACGACTTCCTCCTGGATATAAAAAACTCTTGCCAAGTCCTCCACCGGTTGAAAATTCGGCTAGCTCGTCATTGTGGTCGGCCGAAGCATCTATCATTGAAAATGAACCCTCTGAATCCATACCAGACGGAATTCAAAGGGTCGATATGGTAGTTGACCCGGTCTTGCCTTCAGAGTGTTCATCTTCGAATGATACCGTCACTGAAGAGAAAGAGAACGACACTGTTCAAATTCTTTTCATCAACACAGACTGTGATGAGATTGGGGGCGGTCCTCTCGTTCCTTTATCGTAGGAAAGAAGTTCATCAGAGTCATATCAGGCCATCTATTCTGTCCCACCACCAAGCAACCTAGTCATTTCCTTCGACTAAAATCTACTAAGCAGACCCCGTTTACCAACCAGTGTGGCATTTATAATCATTGTACAAGCTTACAGAATGGTCATGGTTGGTACCATCATTGATGAAGGGGCTTCTCTGAGTATCCTTTCCTCAACTGCTTGGAAAGCGCTTGGTTCGCCATAGCTTTTGCCTGAAACAAGAAATCTAACTAGCTTCGACAAGGGAACCAGTCGACCTTTAAGGATCCTTCCAAATGTGCCCATTACTTTGAGAAGGAAAAATTTTCACATGAACATTATGGTATTTCAAGGACCTTTAGATTATAATCTACTCCTTGGACACGACTATATTTATTGCATGGGAGCCATCGTCTCCTCACTCTTTAGAGTAATGTGTTTTCTGCACGTAGGCAGAATGGTCCAGCTCATAGACCAAATGTCATTCCCCGGTTCACACATTGAAAATAGTCAAATGCCACCCCTAAATGGTCTTTTCACGCAAGAAATGTCTCATTGGTTTCCAGTTCGTCCAGCTGATGAACGTGAGTGATTTAGGAAGATGTGACTGAAACCCAGGGGGCATGCACCCTGGTTTGCTTCGGAAGAAAAACTCTAGGTATAGGGTAGATTTTGGCAAAGGATATATGACTAGCTCAATACCCATCCATATAGGAAAAGGGGATTAGACCAGATAAGATACCTTCGTTAGAAGGTAGGCCTTTCCCGATAGAACAAATGTTTTGTCTGCAAATTGAAGGGTAACCTGGAAACTCTACTTCTCTATACCTGGGGGCATGCAAACCTTTCCGCATGCAAGCGAAGAGCAGCTATTTATTTTTTAAAATTTGTAAGACCTCTAACCCTTTAAACCTGTAAGGCTAGTCGTTTCCTAACTTGCATAAAGAAAGGATCCGTGGCAAAGCTTGAGAGATGTAAGCAACTTCAAAATAGCATCTCGAATGAGACATTCTTAACATACGACTGGAAAGCAATGTTGTCACAGAGTTCAAGCTCATTAAAAAATAAACCCTCCATAAGCAGTTTTAACGCATAGTTCAAGCTCGTTAAAAAATAAACATAAGTCATGAGAAAACGTTTCCCCCAGTGTTTAAGCTCGTTAAAAAATGAACCGGTAAATAACCATTGTGAATGCCTTATCGCCAGCTTTTGAGCCTTGTTCATGTTCTCGCCATCACCTCCACTCTGTTTTTAGCCAATCATTCACCACCATGTGATTGTTTACCCCTTCGAGGAACATCTGCGAAGAGTGATTCTGCTAACCATTCTTGTGACACTGCCATGATTGGAAAGTTCCAAATCTTACCTTGAATCAGCTGCTACCCGAAACCATCACTCGTTCCTCTCAAACGAGTCTTCTTTAAACTCTTTTCAACTGACTCATAAAATATGAAAAGCTTGCCGAGCGATTGGCCTCTCCGGCTCGTTAAAAGCATTGGAAGTGCTATCCCTCCTCTAGATTTTAATCTTTTTGGACCTAAGGGATTATTACACAAAAATATAAAGCGCTTGTCTTGTTCGGCTCGTTAAAACTATCGAAAATTCATCCCTTTTGTATTATTTTATGCTTTTTCGGACTTAAGGTATTATACAACGAAAAAGAATATTTGGAGTCTCCTTTCTATTTCTTTCAGACTCTCTAAAATTGAAAGAGACCGAGTTATCTTTGTCGTTAAACTCGTTAAAACCTAATAACAACAAACTCATCCAAATGGACGAGAACGAGTTTCACTGTCACTAGGCTCGCTAAAATATAGCGACAGGTTCGCCTGAAGGGCAGATTATAGAACAAGCATATGTTATCCTCCTCAAGCTTGAAAAAAATAAAGAGGTACTGGTCAGCAATGACTGGGGAAAATTGGGAATAAAACTTGAAGAAACGTTATTGGTAGCAATTCACTCTTGAACATGAAATTTTCCTTCCGCATCAATGTCGGGTTGGGTTGTTCCATTCACTGGTCATCACCATTGGTCCGTCACACCATCCATCTCTGGGGTTAATGCTACCAATCCATTGTCAGTGTTGTCGACATGTTCAAGAGAAGTCATTCAGACAATTCACCTGTGTCTCACCCATTGCAATACATTCATGCTTCATTCCTTCATGACCGCCACCCTGAACCCTATATCGTTACTTTGTTTTCACCTCCAAAATCATTTGCTTCATTCTGTGTCGTTGATGTGGGATTCATTAAGGCCCTCCTGCGATGGGTCACTTCTTGTCGACATCAGCTCATTATCCAAGAAGTTGACTTAGGAACAACCCTTTCAGTAATTTGAAGCTTGCATGCCTCAATGGCAAGTTTCTCACTTTCAGTGACAGGTTTACATCAATGGCCTTCGACCGAGATATTTTACGTAGTGTTCGATGCCAAGTCCCTTTTCACACCACGTGAATTGTACTGTAGTACCTTGAGGGTCATTATCATTATTGGTGATTCCTCTCACGCCTGTTAACAACTTACATCATTGGCTGGTAATTAGGCGATGTCTTTCCATGTTCGACTCCAAAACAATTTTCACATGGATCAACTTATACTCCGAGTGAATATTGAATGAGTTTTGAAGACCCCGGATCTAGTTTCATCCATCCGAGCTGCGATATATTCAGGAATATGAAAACATCGAGTGTACATCATTGCCGAATAGATGATCATTCAAATCAAAGGATGATGTGTCCATATCATCATTCTGTCACACATACGATTGTCTGTCCTATGTACATGAAAATGAATTTATAAAGCTGAGCATGGGAATGCCCACCTGAGCTAGATCATGAAAAAATGTTGTCAAAATAATGTATTGTATTGTATCTTATTACAGGTCACCTCCCAGCTCGGAAAAACTTCGGATCCTCATAGTAAAGCATTTCATCTGACATAAAAAAGATTAACAACCTCATGCTTTAGGGGACAATTGTTATAGACATTTTTGGGCACTTCAACCCCAATCATAAATGTCCATAAACTGAGGGCTCCTAAGTCCCTAAAAGTGTTTCTTCACTGCCTAAAGGAACAAGGTCAACTGATTACATCATCTCCTAGAAGTTCTCCACTGAAAGCTGCTCACAAATGGTCAAAACTGGACCATACTGAAAGCTCAATGCAGAGGGTGCGATGCATATCACCTTCCCACTATACAAGGTGCGATGCATACTGATTTTCTCCTCTGTAGGGTGTGATGGTCGGGAATGGACAAATGGCAGGGACAAAAATGCGAGGTGGAAGATTATGGAATCTTCTAGAAGCTTCCCCTCTAACACTTGCCTCTCTATTTTCGACCAGGGATGAGTAAGAGATCATCATTCTCCAAGTGGAAGCATGAACTATTAGAGAGAGGACACTAATCAATATCCCAGAAGATGACTCAGCTCTCTGTAAACATCTATATATGGATCCCTCATCACAGAGATCCAGAGGTTGAAATTTTGTATGTTATAGAGAAGTGTTGTTGGTTTTCTGATGTACATTCACAGTGTTGGGTGATCTAGCTTTGCTTGATGTGAAGAAGGGCTTCTTAGCTGGAGGATGATGCTGGATCAGAGCACATGGTTGTAATCCTCTTGCTACTTTTCATCTGAATAAAGTTATTATTGTTTCCTTCCATATTCATGTGTACTTGTTTCTATATACATGTATATGGTTAATACAAATCTGATCCTGTATTATTTATGAATTTAGATCCTTGTTTCTTGCATAGTAGTATGTTGCTGTCGTTCCACAGGTTCTTTTGAAGTTGGGCAGACAAAGAAGAAGTGGTGAAACTCTATCAAGAAGGAGAGGAAATCAAGCGCAAGACTCAGGTTGGTCCTCTTGGTTCTCCTCTCGTCTATTTCCATAAAAGGAAACAATAGTAGACTTTGATTGTTTGTTTCTAAGATAGCCACCCATCTTAGTGGGAATAGCAGCATCCAAGTGGACACTATTCTCGGATAACACCCTCAAAGCTCAAGACTGAAAGAGATCATCCAGGAACAACAAGCTAATATTCAAGACTTGTCTCTTAACTTGGAAAGAGCTAAGTGGATTATATACTATCTTGAGCAAAGGAAAAAGCATCTAGAGGATCAGCAAACGATCATGGAGCTGCAAATCATAACAGAAAACTGACAAGCAGCCAAGAGGAGGAAAATCAAAATGACACCACCAGAGCAAGAGATTGAAGACGATAGTGAATCTTGGCTAGAAAGGATGAATATGCACTTGGAGAAGCTGCTGGAGAAGGCCAATAAAGGGAAAAATATGTTGAGGCACATCACCTATTAGTATTTGGTGAGAAACAAGATTTGCAAAGCGAGAATAAGGACCTTGAAGGCTAAATTCAGGAGAACTTTGAGGAGGAAGAAAGACCAAGATAGACACAAAATCTTGGCTGAGGCTTCCTTAGCTCAACATAGTACTTAATGTAGGTCACTTAGCTCAAATTGCAAGAAATTTGGCACACTTTTTGCCAATTTTGAATTTTTGGAGTAAAAGGCAGGGTTTTTTGCCTCGTGCGTAGTGCCACCCAGCGCTCGCTTTTGCTATTGACCTCCTCTGTAGGAAAACTCTATAGTTTTGGATTCCTCATGAAAAATTATGAACACCCAAAAATGGCCAAAATTGTTTGTCAAGTTTTGTGCTTCCAAAAGGATCAAAAACACCTCAAAAATGCCCTTTCTGCCCCTTTTTGGCCACACAGGAAGTAGTGTTGGGAGAACTCATTTTTTGAGGGGCACATGGACACCAAATTTAGAAATTCCACTTGTTCAATAAAGTAGACAGATATACCTTTCCAACAAGCCCACTTGGAGGAAATGTTGTGCACAGGAAGGCGTCCAAAATTAGTTGCAAAAAGACACTACGCACAGGAAAAGTGGCGCGACGCACAAGATGTAAAATTGTCATTTTTGCCAAAAAAACATTGTTTTTCACCTAGTTTTTTCTCAGTTTGACTTTTCTCTCTATCATGGTCAAAATCATGATGGAAATTGATGTAAATTGATATATTTTGATGTAAAAATGTTGAAAATTCACTCATGGAGGTAGATACATCATGAAAAGATAGTTTTGACACTGAATGAATCAGTTTCCTAGGTTTTAGAGGCAAGCTGTTCCACTGCCTACTTTTCAGTTCTTAGTTAGATCTTGTTGAAATAGCTCCTAAACTCATTAATTCGACCCATAAAGCCTATAATGAGTTGTTTTTTGCCTATATCTAGTAATTTTCCAGTGATTTGTATATGTTGGACTCTTGTGAATGCTTTGAGCATTATTGTACATTCATCTCTACAGTTTTGCAAAGGAATAGACCAGGGTTTGTAGCAATTTGTAGGATTCTTGTGGCAAGTTGATTTGGTATTGTTTTTCCTTCTGTAATTCAATTTTACATGTGTTTATGTATGCCATCATCTCTCTTTGTTCAGCTTAACTAAATGAATCAAGGATAAAGGTAGAATTCATTGATGTTGCAGTGCTCTACCTAGGGTTTGTTTAGTTTTCTGTGTTTTCAGTAGTTTTAAGACGATCCATGAGAATTTCATGCCCTCTCCAAATCTTTACCAGTCTTAATACTCTCCATTTCACTTAATTCAAAGTACTAAAGCATTTTCCTACCTCACACCACAGAAACCTCTGCAAGACTGAGTCCGTTCCCCAAACCCAAAGCTACCTTTCACTTTTGATCTAGTAAACCAACATAAAATTCAATCAAACTCCTTTGAGCATATACCTAGTCTAAAATTAGTTTTTACATCAGTCATCTCAAGCCTCATTTTCCATATTTTCCTGAGATTGACAAGGAGAGAGCCCTCTCCCGACCAAGTAGGGCTAGCTACCAGGTTAAGCGTGGTTTGATGTTACCCTAGACCTGCCTTTCTTAGCCTGAGGTAGATTTAGGCCATAACAGAATTTAAAGTGAATTATTTTCCCAGAGAGTGTTATTTGTTAAAGCCATAAGTTTATATTAATTCATATTTTAACCGAAAAATTAAAAGCATTGTTATTGCTAGCACCACTTCTCAAATTGTGGGTGAAACAAGTCATAATTTTAATCACCCTAGAAATTAGTAATGTGCTATTCGTAAAAAGACATTTTGATTAAGTGATAAAAAAGCCACTATATGCAATGAGTGAAAGACAAAAGTCAATAATGTTGTTTTTAAGTTGATAAATTTATTTGAGTTGTAGTTTGTGTAGATAACCAATAATTCCATGCGTAGAGAAAGAGTGTTCAATTTGGATAACCCATCTCAAGGGATCATACCCATTAAATATTTTTCATGTCATGCTTTGTATATTATCTTAAAAGATGTGTACAACCTACATTGTGTAGGCTCGTAATTCTTATTTGTATGGATTGATGCTTATATATATATATATATATTCATTCAAACAAACAACTAATATTTTCAGGATTTCTCCTTATTTAATAACTAGTTTATTAATAGTGTTGAGTGTAGCAACTTTAATGTCAACAATTTTTTCTTCTATTGTTAGGCTTTGAGTAGTTTGGCATTATTGTTGGTTTAGAGATGGTTAGGCGTGTTGTTAGTTCTATGAGTTTCCTGTAACACCCTAGTTGTTGAGGGATTTTCTCCCCTAGGGCTTTTGGGTGGAAACCCTAGCAGACTAAAAGTTGTCTAAACAGAGAAACACACATTCACACAGCCATTATGCTATAATAAGCAAATTCTAAAGTAAGAAGGACGTACCTCAGGTCCTACGTTTG
This sequence comes from Pinus taeda, assembly GCA_000404065.3. Taxonomy (NCBI): domain Eukaryota; kingdom Viridiplantae; phylum Streptophyta; class Pinopsida; order Pinales; family Pinaceae; genus Pinus; species Pinus taeda. The sequence continues at coordinate 35,173 of APFE031315938.1, read as the reverse complement.
AGAAGTTCCTCAAGGGTCCAAACCCTTCTTCAAGTCCCTTTCGCTCCCTTGTCCTGCAAAATAGCCAATTCCAAAGAATACAACAGTATATTGACAAAGACTTATACATAAATCATCTTTATGTTATAAAATAAGGAAGTTAGTTATGAACTTTGAACAACCACTCATACATGAAATTCAAACATGAACATCATAAACATAAAGAAGAAGCATATCGGGAACGAAGACGTGTTTCTTTATTATAGAGAAATAGAATGTACAAAAGGCGTAATATCACCTGAGTAACCTTTTGCATGCTCCAAGAAAAGCTTCCTTCCGGATCCATCCAGCCTCAAGCCTCTAGCATATCTCCTTCCAAGAATCACTCCATGATGCCATAACTAGTGGATAAACATCAAATCACAAGGAAACAAGGGTTTCCTGCACAAATGGGGGAAGTGCAGAAGGCACAAGGGTCTTCAGACCTGGCCAAGGGAAAATCTCAGTATAATAACCTTTCTCTCTCTTCTCTCCTCCCTTAGGCCTTCCCTTTGATGTCTTTTTATACCAATCCCAAAGTAGTTTTTTAGTTAAGAGTTGGTTGGGAACAGTTGGGCCACGAGCACTAACAGGTGATCAGCAAGTAAAACCCGCGATCTCCACCCGAAAATAAGGAGTTTTATATTTTTTAAGTGTTTTAATACATATATGCGGGTTGGGTATATGCAGACCTGCGTATACACGCGTTTAACTTAGGGCAATGTCTCATACAGGGGATAAAACAATGTTTTTTAAATTTGGGACCAGGTCTGGAAGGAGGGGTTGCCCTAGGCCATGAGTGCAGCATCACAAACCATAATAGTCAGATTTGGAGCTATAACAGATGCCCCCTAATATATGAGGTCATAAGGGGATCATGATGGCCGAAATATATTAAGCAAGTACATGGAAAGGAAATATGCCAAAAACCGAGGAGTACTTCACCAGAATTCAGCCTGCCTAGCCACAAAATGAGATCAGAAAGAAACACCATCTGAGGCGAGCATACCCATGCTTAGAGAAAGCAAAGCATGTCCGCATATCAAGTACAAGTGGATCCACTAAGTATACAAGTATAAATGACTAGAAAATACATAATGGATCATCTAATCATGATCGAACAAGTACATGTCTGAATCTCATATATAAAACTGTCAATGATGCTAAGAAATACAACGAATCATTGATATCAAAGACTGATCCAAAAAGGTACCAACTGAACATGATGGAAAAGGATGGTACTACCCTGCAAACTCAAGTGCCAACATATAGAATGTCGCCATGACTGACTGCAACATATAAGGTGGAGTGGTATCAAATAGCAGCAACAGGAGCAACTGCCAAGTGAACCAATGAATGCTAATACAACCTGAGGTCTTCACCGACTGCTGTGGTACATTTCTACACCATGGGAATAAATGATCTGAAGTTGACCATGAGAGAAATCATTTGATTAATGGTCATTGATGTATACCATTAACAAATGCGAGACTACTCACCGATAATGACAATGAGCATCAAGGTACCCAATACAAACCAACAAGTGCGAATAAATGAGCTGGAGTCGAACACCTGTAAGAATCTATCAATGAGGAGACAACAATGGTTTCCCACTGTTGATAGCGAAGGATCTGCCACTAATGACTGTAGACCCCAAGGTACTACCAAATGGACTCTAGATCTTTGCCCCAGAGCAATGAGTCGGAGTCGATAGGGAAAGATCCGCTAGAAGGAAGGCATTAAGGCATCCTTCATCAATCTAGCACGAGTGTAACCCGTAGGCCAATAATGTGGAAGGAATCAGACAAAAGAGATGTAGTAACCAAACCAAAGTACATTTATGGCATACACAAGATGTAGCTAGCGCACAGCAGAAACCCTCTGAACCAACCAATAATGAAAGTTGACACAGAGGCAAGGTATCCACCAATAGGGTCAAATGGAAACCAAGGTACTGCACGAATCCCAATGTGTGTAATGTAAGCTAACGTCGAACACAAGGGAAACCACTCAGTCAAAGACCCATGATACTGATCGATGCTGAGCACAAGGTAACCTATCAATAATGAAAATAGGGCCATGGTGCAGCTCTAGAACTTCCCTCAGAGAAAGATGTCATCGTCGATAAGGACGAGACCCGGCGGCAAGAAGTCAATGGAAACCTTCTCAAACGGGCACGAGTAAAGGACCAATATAACTGATGTGATGATATACATGACACTGACAACCAGGATGGCCGAATGGAAAATGAGTCAAGAGACACCGCAGAGAGGTCGTCTTAGGCTAACTTCCCTTGAACAAAAGCACGACTCAATGTGACTATATGGCAGCATATGATGAGTCTGTATAAGTTCATCATGCAGGAGGCACGAACGAACCCTCCATATGATTGGAAGAGATAACCAATCGGGGGAGAACTGACTCAATAACAAGGTTAAGGCGTACCTAAGTCAAACTAAATCCCACCCACACGGAGGAGACTTTGTTTTGAGTGCTTTGTTCAAGGGCGACATGACTGACTCTAGCTGCCAATAAATGGAAATACTATCCCGTTCCCGCTCTTTTTGGAATATTTAATTTTTTTGTCTTTTTCTCTTAAGCACGAAAAATAATAAAAGAATGCTATGGTATAGTGGAAACAACGAGTGTTGATGAAACAGATGATTTAGTTCCTGGGAGTGGAACATTCCTATGCTCAATGCAGGGAGGCGAAAACTGGTCAGTGACACTCAAAGGTATGTTCCTTCCATAGGTCAAGATGTGCCAAGTTGCAGAAGTCAAAGGTATGCAAGGTTGATTTTGCAGTCGTCATGGTCAAAAGTTGGCTTAAACACGAGTCCAAGTGCAGCCTGCTCTAGGCCAAACAGTGAAAATGGTCAACATGCAATGCAGTAGTACAACTCAACACAAAGGATCCTCTAGGGTATAAGGCCAGAACAAAGCGAATAAGCTAAGAGGAATGAGTCTTCAACACATAAGTCACGACGGGACTATAGAGGACTCTCGAGCCTACTCAAATTGAAGCAGCATGGGCGACAAATGTTAGTGAGGTGCTAACTACGATGCCCATGTAAAGGATGGCTCTACCATCGTGTCATGATTTTAAAAATCGGCGAGTGAAGATGGCTTACGAACCATAACACGATGGGATCGACCCTATCGTAGATGTATCGACAGATGGAGGCTAGTATGCATGATGCAATGGAAAAAAGATGTCCCTAACCTATATTCCAGTGAAAAAATGATACCTGCCATGACGGGTCAGCAGTCATGGAACCATCTCGAAAAAGTCAAAAATGTCAAAAATGTCCTGAAATTCAAACCATTATCGACACTCCAAGCTCCCAAGTTAAAAGTCACATGAGACCAAACAAAATGAAATTTTGAAGAAATTTTGCATTTCCAAAAATTATAAAAAGGATTTTGGACTCACCATTGTTACCAATTGAGTTGGAGAGAAAACATTTAGAGCAAAAGGAGCAAATTTCTCGTGTGCCAAATTCGACCGTTCAAATTCTTCAAAATCTTCCAGGTAACCCTTACACATAGCTTGCAATTCATTGTGACTAGTTTTAGGATTTTCCATTGATGTTTCACCATTGAACTATTGTTCAAAATTTCACCGCGGCATATACGCAGGTTGATAATATGAAACCTATGTACACACGGGCCCTATATGCGACAGTGTATACAGTAACCCGCGTATACGCCGTGAGTCAATTTTAATAAAAAATTAACAGTTGAAACCAAATTTTTTCTCAGGATGCCATAACTAGTGGATAAACATCAAATCAAAAGGAAACAAGGGTTTCCTGTACAAATGGGGGAAGTGCAAAAGGCACAAGGGTCTTCAAACCTGGTCAGGGGAAAATCTCAGTATAATAACCTTTCTCTCTCTTCTCTCCTCCCTTACGCCTTCCCTTTGATGTCTTTTTATACCGATCCCAAAGTAGTTTCTTAGTTAGGAGTTGGTTGCGAACAGTTGGGCCACGTGCACTAACAGGTGATTAGCAGGTAAAACTCGTGATCTCTGCCCGAAAATAAGGAGTTTTATATTTTTTTAAGTGTTTTAATACATATACGTGGGTTGGGTATATGCAGAACCGTGTATACACGCATTTAACTCAGGGCAATGTCGTGTACAGGGGATAAAACACTGTTTTTTAAATTTGGGACCAGGTCTGGAAGGAGGGGTTGCCCTAGGCCATGAGTGCAGCATCACAAACCATAATAGTGATATTTGGAGCTATAACACTAGCCATCCAATTTGAAGTGAATTACTATTAAACTTTTCCTTTAATACCATAAATTTGAAATTCTTCCACATATTTGATAATTATCCCTCATACCATACATATTGATTCCCACTAGGGGTTCAACCATAATGAGAATTTCAATTAGGTACTCTGTAATATGTCTTGATCAACTTACTATCTCTATTTCCCATCAATTACATACTCATGGTACCTTAATTAACCATTGCTCATGCTTACTTCATGTAACTACATGATGTGAAATATATAATATTCTCCTAACATTATATTTAATCATATAGAAACAAATATAATTTGTAATTAGAATATAGCCATAAAAAATAACATAGATAAAATAATTTTGACACATCAAAAGTAAACTTATCTTATAAGAAGCACCAACTAGCTATAGAACTCACACAATTCACCTAGTTATAAACCTCATTTATCTAGTACTCTTAATACTAAGTTAGTCTCGAGATGAGGATATGACTCGACTTAGGTAAACTATCACCTAAAGCTAGTTATTTTCCATAATCAACACAAAACATGGTTATGGCCAAGGCACTAGACCTATCAACACTAAAATCTATAGTTCCTCATTCGCCATCATTCTACAGAACCTAAGGTAGTGTACCCATTTTTTTGCCTTTATAGTCTCCTGGGATGTGTCATTAACTTTCCAAGGTACCATAAATGTCAACTAGGTAATATTATAGCCTTATGTTTGTAGGAGTTCTAAATTCCATCAAGGGCCTCTATGTACCCTCTAGGCCCACATAGAGATCCTATACTTACATCCCTCCATCTATGGCTCCAACCCTTGCTAAAGTAACTCAAGAAGAAGTGCAACCACTACAAGTAATGGTAGTAGGACCATTCTTTCCCTAAAGCAAGTACGGTAGTGAAAGTGGTGAGATTGATATCGTAGAATGGAAAATTACTCTAAATCCGTACACTTTATTTCCATGTGTCTAATATGACAAGTGGCACTTTAAGGATCCTTTTTATGAACTTAGGATAAAAAAATGTGAGTCATGATTTTATGGTTTTATTTATTATATGGATTATCCCCTCGGCTTAAGCTTCCCATCACAGTTTTCCTTAGCCTCCTTTCAGAAGTCTTGTGGACTCTTAGAGCTGCCATTTCTCTTATCCAACATGGTATGTAACATTTGTGTACTTCTATTAATATGAGTGATGTTGCATATCACGTGACTGGGCTTATTGGCCTTTTACCACTTAGGATCACCACCTTAAAATCATAGAAATACTATGTACTCCAAAACATTATATACAAAAGTATGAAAGCCCGATTAATAGGTATGTGCATGTGTGTAATACCCCCTACCCCCATAGGCATGTAGGCCCAACAAATCTTATATCACCAACATAATAATAATATGTTAAAATATACATAAGGCTCATTCGGTTTTACATTGGCCACGTTGCAAGTTTGAACTATTCAACAACTAAACATTTTTGTAGAAGAGAAATTTTACAGTTAATTCACTATAATAAGAGCTTGAAAGGACATTAATCAGATCTGGCTCAAATCATTGTACTATTAGGCCCACCCAAAAATGGTAATTGAAGAGGTATATCCATGCAATTAGTATGAAGAAAGGGGCACTTTGGAATAGGTGCCACAAAATAGCGTTGGTGGGATCTCTCTCTCTCTCTCTCTCTCTCTCTCTCTCTCTATATATATATATATATTATATATATATATCGGAGTTCTCAAAGTACTAATCCTAAGGAATTTCACTAGTTAGTTATGCTTGATAAGGTTTGTTGGGTGCTAGAGATAGAATACTATCAAGCACTATAAATCTCTAATATATTTGTAGGGTCCAATAATAGTACTTGGCCCACTATGTTAGAGAAATAACTAAGGAGGCTCAACCATAAGCTAAGCCATATGACCTAACTACCTAGGTACTAGAGAGAGATCTACCTAGGTGTTATTCTTGGCATACTATAGAAATAAGACAATTTACCAATTATTCTAGGGATGGGTTTAGGTATACCTAGAAGAATTTCAACATACTTCAAGGTATGTCGAAGTCAAATTTTATACACCAGTGCTCTCTAATGTAATACAACTTGAAGGGGTACTCACAAACATTTCCATGAAAGTGATTCAACTTGTATTTCTCACATGTATTCTTCTCGAGTTCTAGGTTTTACCCACTAAATCATAGCTTACAATGTCTTTCAAATATTTCCTAACACATATCTAGAATAAAAGAATATACCAAAATTTTGAGGTGTCCCAACTTAAAAATGAGATATGATACCATTTGTACATTTCTTTTACTCTTGAAAATTTCTACAAAACTAGGAATACAAAGAACAAAATTATAAAATAACTAGAAACAAGAGACAATAATATGAAATTAGTAAATATACCCTTTGTTGGCACTAAAGACAAGTTTAAATAGTGTGAAGGCATGTGCAAAGGGGAATTCTGCCATGCCACACCAAATAAAGAAAAGATAATGTTCCAAGGCATGTTCCACCAAGTAATAGGGGACACTAAGAGGTACGAATACCGCACAGTGTCTAAGGAAGATCAGGGACTTGTAAACAATTGTAACTAGTTTTGTTACCAACCAATTAGTAGTTACTGTGGTCCTACATGGAGTATATTGTAAAAGGATGTAAGACGAAATGGAGCAGAGAGCATAGTTTACTATTATTCTAGAGAGGTTGAAGTATTTTGTGTTCTTTTAGAGCCTTTTGGAAATCTTGATGTTTTATATTTTTATTTCTTTAATATTTGAGTCTTAGTTCTAGAGAGATTCCAATGGAGGTTGTTTATAATGTAAGCATATTGTTTCTGGAAGGAAATAATGGAATTCCTGAGAAAATTTATCCTCGTGAGTCTTACAGATTGTGTTTAATGCATTATTTGGCTTGTTTATGCAATCTTTAATGAATTTATAGATTAATGTTCATGTATTAATGCGATGCTTCTATGATACATCACTTCCACATATCGATATGATTTTGATCTTAATGTTCCTATAATTCCTATACTTGTAATGGCTAACACCTTCTCTAGTTTCAGGGTATTAGAAAAGATGATGTTTACAAAGTATTTGTTGGTTAAGGTGCTTTACGAATGGGTATGAAACCCAAACACCATTGTATATAGATAAAGCGAAGAATGAAAATGATTTTCCTTTTAAGGTGGGGCAATTTCAAGATCAACAAAGTTACAAATACACAACAAACAACAATCATTCCATGATATCCTAACTCTTTGAATATATTTTCATGGTTGAAGCCTGTAATACTTTTGTTCTCATCACTAATGGGTACCAAGCACCTAGTGGATCCATTTATGTTAATAACTATCAACTACTAACCAAAAATCCTTTTAAAGTGAATGAGCAGATACAAAAATTAACTAACTATAAGGTAGCCTAAAGTAGATAGGGTAGAGTAAGAATTCAATACTAAATCCTCATTTCAGCTTCTAACCAACATCAATCCTTGGAACATTTTTTTGGTGGATATCTTAACACATGTTATAGCCATGAATTAATTTACTCCTTACTTTTCACTTAGAAATATGTGCTAATATATGTGTACATTGTATACTTAAGGTAATGATTCACTACTAAATTTAGTAAACTATGTTTTGCTAATTGATGTATTATTGTATCCTAGCCTTTGCAACTTTGTTATAAATAATTGCATAGATCCCTCTTAACTCTATATCTATTGAGGCCCACAAGGATCATCTCTCAAAATGCAAGCCTCTTTCTAGGTGCAGAAATTGAGAAACTATCAACTCTTATTAAGTGTAAAACCTAAGGAAAAGTACCTCTATCATTTTTGTTTGACATATTTTATAATATTTTAATGTGATGTGCATAACAGTAATTACATAGGGAGAGAAAGTTGCTTAAAAATAACATAAAACTAGCCTAGATCCATCTTAAATTCAATGTATTAAGTGTCAAGATGGATCAAATCCATCAAGGTGAAAACCTCATTTTCTAGTGCAAACCTTGATAGATTTGATCCCTCTTGGTGTTTGATAGATATGGGATTAAGATGGACCTATCGTGGTTATATATATATATATATATATATATATATATATATATTTATTCTTCACACTTTTAAATATAAGTCATATAACTTATCTAATAATAAGCATATTACATAAGGAACTATTTGAAAAGTTTGTGGGTTGTCAAAACCTAGAGCCCCAAAAACAACCAATAGTATTTTTTTTTAGCATTAATAACTATAATTATAAATTTTACTTTTTAAATTTTAGTTTATTTTTATTTTATGTAAATGTAATTCACTGAGGACATTACAAAAATATTTTTTTCGTACTCGCATGGAGAGCTTCTCTTGCAACATTTTTAAGTATTAAGTTTCCTAAGAAAAAAGTATTAGGTTTCATATGCTTATTAATTAAATTTACATTCCACATTTAAATATTATGATTACTAAGATGATAAAAAGGATCATAATTTATAATTACTATTTAAATTTTATATATATTTAACATATTTATAAACATAAATATTTTTTATTTCTAATTAAATTTGATTAATTTTCAATATGTTTTTATTAATTATATATTTTAAAATACCATGATTATGATTATTATGCCAAGAGGTGCTCTCTAATTAAATATGGAAGAGATCTTGTAAGGTTATGTTATTAAGTTGAGAGGTGCTTCAACCAAATATGGAACAGATGTTGTAAGGTTATGTTATGTGATGTTACGTTATGTTATGTACACATTTTACCTCTTTCAAATTAGATAAAAATCAAATTAAATATAAATCCATCCTAGATCTATCTTAACCCTGGATCTAACAAGCGCCGAGATGGATCTAATCTCTCGAGGTGAAAACCTATCTTTTGAGTGAAAAACTTGAGGAAAGGTTTTCACCTCAAGAAATTTGATCCGTCTTGGCGCTTGATATATCCAGGGTTAAGATGGATCTATACTGGTTATATAATACTATTTAATCATTATATTTGTATCTTTGTGTCTCTTTCTTCTTCGCTCTCTCTATCTTACCCTAAAACATGCATAGACTCTCTATGATGCAGGAGCATCCAATGGTGAGGTGAGAGTTGGACATGCTATCTAAGGCACAGTTTAAAAAAAAATTACTTTGGTTTATCTTACTGTTATTTTATTTCCAAGAAGGCTGTCATAGTCAATGTCAAATTTTTATTTTTATTTTTATTTTTAAGTTATGATGTAGTTTTAGACTAGTTTAATAACCCTAATAGGAAATGTAACTATAAAGTGTAACTGCAGGTAGTTCCTCAACTGAATGAGGCTACAAGTAATATAAAAATACATTTCATAGAATAAATAGGGGTTGCTTCCCAGAAAAGAGAAAGATAGTAGAGACCGTAAACTTTCTGACAACATAATCAAGAAGAAAAGACAATGATACTTTTCAGGTAACCAAAGACTATATTTTATGATTTATTTTCTGTACTATGCATAAATGAAATCTATGAATGGAGAGAGAATCCAATTGAGTTTTTTCAGGTTTTTGGAGCTCTGGTGATTTTCATGGAGTTTCTGGGCTAGGGTTCTACCTGGGCAGAGTCTGCTTCAGGTCTGGAGCACCACAGAACACGTCTGGCAGCACTGTTTCGAAAGGGGAGTTTGCTGTCAGCTTGGATGGGAGCAGAGGGGTCCAGTGGGACCCCTACTTTCAAACAGGTCATCCTGCAAAAACGAATGCAGAACATGAAGGAAGGAGTCAGAATAGAAGGTCAGAATAGTTCTAGGTTGAACAGTAAAAACAAGAAGGATAAGACACCTATGGTGTCTGACAAGACTGTCTTCTCTGAGAAGATCAGCATATCAGAGGAACAGAATAAGGGCAGTAATCGAGAGAATACAGTGGAGAAGAACGGGCCCGCGGGAGAGAAGGAAGCGGACCCACAAACAGACAAAGAGCAAGAAGACAACAACAGTAAGCAACCGGAAAAGGAGGGGGAGACCAATACCAACCCCAACAAGTCTCGGGCCACTAGCAGTGCCTGTAAGCCAAAGAAAACTGAAAGCCTACGGGTGACTATCTCTGACCCGGAAATCCAAAACTACAGGGAGCACATGGCGGAACATGCCATCATCTGCAGATTCATGGGAATCTGGCCAACGGAGAGAACTCTCTGCCAATGGATAAGGCAGATGTGGAAGCCGAAAGGAGATGTGCAGCTACATCTAGGGGCAAGAGGCTTCTTCACTGTAGTTTTCACTAGCATGGAAGATAAAGACAAGGTGTTCGAGGGCGGCCCGTATTTTCTTGCCTCTGCAGGGTTATACATGCGACCCTGGCAACCAAACTTTGTCCCGGAAAAAGAATCCTTCACCTGTGTCCCAGTTTGGATAAAACTCTTTTCCCTCCCAATCGACTACTGGGGGCTAAACGCCTTGAAGCAAATAGGGGATAGGCTCGGTAAGTTCGTCAAAGCTTCAGAAGCCACCCTGCAGAAAAGATAGACATCATGTGCACACATTTGCGTTGAAATGGATGTCTCTGGAGCACTTCATGAAGGATTCTGGCTAGATTACAGGGACGAGGAATACTTTCAAGCCTTGGATTATGAGCACATACCCTTCAGATGCCGAAAGTGTCATGAACACAGGCATCTGATTGGGGACTGTCCTCAGAACCAGAAGGAAGTAGAAGAAAATACAACCCAGAACAATAAAGACAAGAATGACTTTATCAAACCAAAGCACAGGCAGAGGGCCTATAGAAGAAGGAATATCAAAGGAGACACAAGGAAAAATATCTTGAACAATCCTTTTGAATATCTGGACCTGGAGACTGACTCAGAAGGAGGAAAAAAGAACGCAACAGACAAGGAAACAGAGCAAGAAATACAGGAACAACCCCAAGCGGAAGGCAAAGAAACAGGGATGGCTAGCGCTGAAGTCCAAATGCAAGACAAGACAGAGGAGTCGGACTACGAAGTAGAGATGCTTACCAGTGAAGCGGGGAGTGAAGATCAGGAGTTGGATGAAACACTAGCTTTGGCAGGCTTAGATCTATCAGCTCTTGTAGACAAATGGAAAACCGAAGGGATTGAAACAGCACCGGAGGAAGAAATAAGAAGGGTTAAGGACCTCTTCATAGCTCGGCAAAAAAACATCATGGAGAAACAGGAGCACAAACTCGGTGTCATTAAAGGCGGCAAAGATCAAAATAAGACAGCCCTAGGCAAAATCTATGGTTCAGTTCATAAACGCCGCAGAGGACGCAAAACAAATGGAGAAAACTTGCAGGACCTGGGGGAGATCTTGTTCAATGCAGGTCAGATCAAGCAGTTAAGTGAGTACCCGTCCTTCCTAAAAATCTAATTTATCATGAAGATCGTTTCCTGGAACGCAAGAGGTATGAACAGTCAAAGCAAACAAAGACTTTTAAAGAAACAGATGGAAAAATACAAGCCTAACATGCTATTTCTACAAGAGACAAAATGCAACAAAGGTCTCATTGAAAAACTACGAATCAAACTAGGTAGACATTTAGAAGTTTTAGAAATAGAAAGCAAAGGACGTGAAGGAGGCTTAGCAACCTTCTGGGATACCAGGCGATACCAGCTAGTGGCAGAAGAAGCCAGCAAGAACTACCTGGCCATGGAGATGCTTCTCACAGGTAATTCTTCCTCTTTCCTTTGTATCAATATCTACAGTCCTCAGAGGTTAGATGATAAACTTGTTTTCCTAGATTCCTTGAAGCAACTTATGGAAAGACACCCAAATGCTAATTGTATCTTGGGAGGAGATTTTAATATGATCACCTCCCTCATGGAGAAAAAAGGAGGGCTCCGGAAGCTCAATAGGGATGGTGAACAATTTAAAGAATTTATTGAAAATGCAAATCTAATAGATATGTACCCCAAACAAGGTGGTTTCACTTGGAACAATAGACGGGGGGGGGGTGAAAATTTGATTTCCTCAAGACTGGACCGCTTTCTCGTCTCAGAGAACCTACTTTTAGATGGGAGAAATTTGGAGTCTAACATTCTTCCCAGTGGAGGGTCTGACCACTGGCTGATCTCTCTTATTGTCGAAGATCCAGGAACCCCCAGGAACAAACCCTTCAGATTCGAGAAGTTCTGGATCGAACACCCTAATTTTCTCACCATGGTGGAAAAATGGTGGGCTGAACCCTTAGTTGAGGAAGGATCCAAAATGTTCAATATGCAAAAACGACTCAAGAACATAAAATTGAAACTCAAAGATTGGAACAACACAGTTTTTGGGAACATTTTTCAGGAAAAAGCTATTATAGAGCAAAAACTGGAAGAAATTCACAAAGATGGAATAGCAGGCAGGAGAGATGAGATCTCCTGTGAACAAGAGAAAGAGTTAACACAACAATGGCACACCAGATGCAAGTAGGAAGAAACTCTATGGAAACAAAAATCTCGGGTGCTATGGTTAAAGGAAGGAGAGCAAAATACAAAAATTTTTCACAGGACGGCAATAGACTACAGGAATGCCAATAAGATCCTAGAACTGAAGAACAGTGAAGGAGAAACCCTTAGAAACCATAAGGAGATCTCGGCCCTTCTTTCAAGTCACTTCAGCAACATAGCTCGAGAACCAAATGTCAATAGGGAGGCAGCCATTCAGGAAGTAACCAATACCATTCCCAACTTAATCACAGAGGAGCAAAATTGGTCCCTAAGGAAAAGGAAAACTATGGAAGAGGTGGAGGAGGCAGTAAGAAGCATGCCCAATGACAAAGCTCCGGGTCCAGACGGATTCACCATCAACTTCTACAAAGCCTGCTGGGAAATTATCAAGAATGATATTTGGGAAATAGTGGAGGACTCAAGAAGATCTAAAACTATCCTCAAATCTCTAAATTCAACTTTTATTGCTTTAGTCCCTAGAGTAGAGGAGGCCAATACCCCGGAAAAATTCCGACCTATAGCCCTCTGCAACGTGATTTATAAGATCATTTCTAAAGTTATTGCCAATAGGCTGAAGATGATACTCCCAGGCATCATCTCGCAGGAACAATCCGGCTATGTGGAAGGCAGGCAGATTCTGGATAACATTTTGCTTGCCCAGGAAATGATACACTCTCTCCACTCAAGGAAAGTTGTCGGTATGCTAATGCAATTGGACCTCTCCAAAGCGTATGATAAGGTGAGTTGGACTTACCTGGAAGCTATCTTAAAAGCTTTTGGCTTCAGCCAGCCTTGGATCAAATGGGTTTTAGAACTCATCAAATCAACGAGATATTCTATTCTAGTGAATGGTACTCCCTCCACTCCCTTCAGCCCTTCTAGAGGAATCAGACAAGGGGATCCTCTTTCCCCTTTCCTGTTTGTCATTCTTATGGAAGGCCTAAGCAGATTAATTGCCAAGAAAAAAGATGATGGCGAGATCAGAGGTCTTCAGCCCATCAGGTCCTGTCCCGCCACCACTCATCAGCAATTTGTGGATGACACAATGCTTCATGGAACCCCTACTGTGAAAGAAGCTACCGCATACAAAGATATTCTCCACATCTTCAGCGAAGCCTCGGGCATGGAAATTAACTTCTCCAAATCCACCATCTTCTTTTTCAACACCCATCAGGCGGTTCAATCTCATCTCGCTCATCTGCTGGGGTTCAGAATAGGCTCCTTGCCTTCTAGATATCTTGGTGCCCCCCTCACCCTTAAACCTTGGCAGAAGGCTCATTGGGACAAAATTCTTGCCACTATGGAAAGAAGATGCAAACACTGGACTAACAGATCTCTAAATTTTGCAGGCAGACTGGTGCTCACTAAAGCAATCCTCCAGGCCATTCCACATTACTTGCTCTCGATCCTTCCCACTCCTAAGGGAGTCCTTGATCAAATAAGAAGTATTCAGCGCTCCTTCCTTTGGAGTGGAAACAGTGAAAAGAAAAAATGGGCACTAGTGGCATGGAAGAAAATATGCAGACCAAAGAACAGAGGAGGCCTAAATTTGGTTGATCCCGCAACTGCCAACAGCGTTTGTGGTGCCAAAATCTGGTGGAAGTGGATTTCAAACACCACCTTCCCTTGGGCTAAGCATTGGAAAGAGAAATACAGGCCAACTAGCAGCAATTTGGATCTAATAAGAGCTCAGGATTCCCCTTCTGGATCCCCCATTTGGAATCACGCCCAAGCTAATAGAAGCATTATCCAGGATTACTGCTTCTGGGAAATTCGTAATGGTACTCAAGCCCTCTTTTGGGAGGATGCGTGGCAGCAATCCCCAAAGCTTGAATCTCCTACCCTCCAACCCCTAATGTTAGCCTACCAAACAGAGGGCCTCAGCAGAGTAAACCAATACTGGAACCCCTCCAGTGAAGACCCGGAATGGAGAGAGTGGAAAGCTTTCGATCCAGACCAGAACGACGTGCCTCAATAGGTTATCCACAATTTAAACCAACAACTCCGTAAAAGAAAGATTAGAATAGCGGCTGAAAATGACAAGCTCAGGTGGGGACCGAAAGGCAACGGGGAATTTTCACTGAAAGAAGCAAGGAGCATAATTGAACAGGCAGAACATCCCGAAACAGTTCCCTGGGCCGACAACATTTGGGACAACTTTCATTGGCCAAAGATAAGAACCTTCATGTGGCTTCTAATACAACAGAAAACCCTAACCTGGGAAAACTTACAAAGAAAAGGTTTTCAGGGACCGTCAAAATGCCTCATGTGCTCACAGGAGGAGGAAACAATGAATCACCTCTTCAACTCCTGTGAATGGGCTTCCCAGTTATGGCGGTGGATGGAAGCCATCCTGGAAGACACAGATAGGAACAGGGATTCCATCCAGGATACGATTACCAACTGGAGGAAAAACTTCTCTCGACTAAACAGTGTAAGCAGTATCTGGAAATGCACTCCCGGTTTCATCACGTGGACCATATGGAAAGAAAGGAATAGACGAGTCTTTACACAAGAGAACCGAAGCATTGATTGTGCAAAAGAATCAATTCTAATCAACATCAAACAGCTGGTTCAGGCAAAATGCAAAATTGACCCAAAGGATAAACCAACGGGAAAGGACTTACGAATCTTAAAGACTTTTCAACTAGAAGCCTTCAGTAGTAGCCCCACCGGTGATCACAGAGCCTCCACCTCCTCTCAAATCAACGGTTGGCAACCTCCTCCTGAAGCTTGCCTCAAATTGAACTTCGATGGCGCTTCGAGAGGTAACCCAGGCATTGCAGGCATTGGCGGAGTCATACGCAATCACAGAGGAGAAATAATCCACATCTTTTGCAGATCATTGGGAGAATGCACGAATAATGAAGCGGAATTTGCAGCAATGGAGCAAGGGTTGAAAATTCTTAAGTCCTTCAGACAGGGTAACTTCATGGTAGAGGGGGATTCTTCCTTAGCCATTTCTGCGGCTCAGCGCCTTCAAGCAGGCACTCAGATTAGCAAAGTCACCAAACATTGGAGGCTGGCGAAGGCCACCGAGAACATAGCAGAATTGATCGAAGATCTGAAAGGCACTGTCTTCCACTCAATCAGAAGAAAGGCTAATGGCGTGGCCGATTTCCTAGCAAACCACGGGGCGGACACACCGCACCTCATCACGAACAGTTGTTGGCAGGACGTGAACTGCCCTACTCTCAAGGCAAAATGTGTACAGCTGGCGGAAAAAGACAATTTCCACATCGACTCTTCCTAAGGGGTGACGACCCCAGGACCGGTTACCGGGAGGGAAATCACATCGGCAGCAGCATTAATCATAACCTCAGTGATGGGGTGATAGAACGTCAAGGACAGGGCACTACTCGGCAGCGGTATGTCAGCACAAGTATCGATAATTATGGTTCTATGGATCATATCAACAGCAGCAGTACTAGCCAATCCATCATCTCTAGCAAGATCATGCAAGGCGATGATCGCAGAATAATTATGTCAAACCTTAATGTAGTTAAGGGACTTGAAATTCGGAACAGGGGAAATCAGCAGGCTAACACTCAGAGCACCCCTGCCACTTCCAATCAACGCCATGATCTTTCCACCATACAGTTATCCTGGCATCAAAGCAATCAAGGCATGAGCAACCACCTCCTCCCTGATCCTACTTGCATTGGACTCGCCTGTGCGAACCGAAATTCCATTTGTGGCATCAGTACCCGAAGCTCAAGTGGAACAGCTACCACCCGCAGACGAGTTCATAATCGAAGGCACTATAAAACAAGACACTGCATCCCTATTCTATTCACTACTGCTCTAGAGACGGGTGATAACAATTCTACCAAAGATAATCGGTGTAGTGAGAGAAGGTTTAGCAGGGAAGCCATGGATGCTGGTGGAAGCCGAAGTGCGACAGCAAACCAGGACCTCCATGAAGCCAAGAAAGGATACGAGACCAGAGCCACGGCCAGGCACAAGCGGAAAGTGGCGGATTTGGAGAACAAGGTTAAACAGGAACAACATGGCAGAACGGAAGAGGAGGTTGCGGCTGAAGTGAATTGGCTGCATGATCCAGGGACCCCTGCCAAAAGAGCCACTCAATTCGTGCGCACCAAAGCGGAAAGCTGGCGCATCAAAACGCTGCTAGCCAAAGCTCTGGAAACCATGGAGAAGGAGAGGCCAGAGATCATCACGGAAGTGAACTTAACTGATGCCCAGATGGCCAAAATCCTGGACTTCAACAACTCTCTGGACGGCCGCATCAACAGGGTTCAGGATGCCATCCATGTTCTAGACCGTAAGCTCACTCTCCTTATCAAGCTGCTTAAAAACACCATCAATCAGGGCCCCTGTGCCGCTCAGACTTCAACAGCCAAGGAGCAGGACGACAATGTGCTAAATGCCATGCAAGCTAGATTTGATGCCCATGTCGCACAAATGGGCTTGGACGCCATCGGACTGATGGGCAAGCACATCTAATCTCGGCTCTGCTCTCTTTGTTTCCCGTTCTGGGTTTTATGACAATTTTGTCTTCCTCTGGTTTGTTCAATGCCAATATCTCGGCGCAATGTGTATCTACTCTCATAATGTATGCAAATAAGGTTTGCTACTGCCGCCCTGCGTGGTGTGCCTCTAGCATTCCAATCTGCACAGTCCTGTGGGAATGTCTGTCCCAGCTGTCCATCTGCTTCAGTAGATTTTTTGTACTCTATCTTGTTATATAATATAACTATCTGATTTACACAAAAAAAAAAGAAATCTATGAATGGAGAACAAGCATGAAGACTGCGTAAGAATGAAATATATGAATGGAGGACAAGCATAAAGACTGTGCATACACCAAGTAACATGACATTCTCATAAAAAAGCCAAGGTACTCGCAAAACATTCACTGACCATCTTAAAATTAAGAACTTGAGTCTTTCTTTTATAAATACGCATATATATATAAAATTGTTGCATAAGTAACTGTCGAGATAGCATCCCAAAATACCATACAGTTTCCACATCACATACAAATCTACAGTTCCAATAGTCCATGAGTTCAAAATTACATAGAGAGGAGGGAACCAGTGATCCCCAACAGACATAAACAAAGCAGGGACAAAATCAGAACCAAACCCTCGCCACCAGCATACGAGCCACCTACATAGCACAAACAAAAGATGACAGTCAAAGGTAGCATAACCGCTTTCAAATAGAAATTCAAGAAAGCAGGAGAAGGGTAAATAGTTACGAGAGGTTACCTGAGCGGACGAGAGGGTTTTGACCAAACCCCAAACCAGTAGCAGAGCCGAGGGGAAGCTGACACTGTAAACCCCAACAAAGACTAGAGGAATCCGAGCGATGGCCACAGGGCCATGAAACCCCAACTACTCACAAGGAGTTGGGTTGTTAGCGAATGAATTGCAGAGAAGAGGAGTAAAATTAGAGAAGAGCATTTACCTTTGAAATGAGAAGTTTTGTGGCCGGAGAGGTCAGGCTGAGGACCTGACAGTGAAGCCATCAAACCAAGTTAATAGTGAAGCAACCCAGCAGAACAACAGAATGACCAGGAATAAACTCGCAATGGTGCCATAGATCCCAAAACGAAGTTCAAAGCCTCGAGAATAGTAGTGGAGTTAATTCCCCATTAAAACCTCACTAAACCCCATAGCTACCTTGTAGAAAAAAGTCACCTGGGTCAGCTGCAACGCAGCGTCCACCTCGGCCCGAATTGGTGAGTCATCATATTTTGGTAACAGATCAATTCTTTCCTTAAGGAAGAAAGTTTAATTATGGAGGTAGGAAGAAGAGGAAGAGGAAGAGGTATTCAGAGAGCACCCAATGACGGACTACGTGAAGAAATTAGGGTCCTAAGTGCCAGACTATCAGAAGTGGAAGCGTGGAGGTGTAGGGATCCAGAGGATGGCGACGATAGTGACACAGAGACTAGAGCTACAATAGACAGGTCCAATGAGGAAGGACTAGAGATAAAATTGTTGAAATCTGTCTTGTTAGCAAACATCAAACCGAAACCTGAACAATCAAATTATGATGGCATTTTATCTATTGAAGTTCTTTTGTATTGGATTAGCGAGTTAGATAAGTACTTCCAATATGAAGAGATCAATTCTGAAAGGAGGATCAGGTTTGCAGCTACAAAGTTGAAGGGGCATGTAACACTTTGGTGGGATAGTATGCAAGTGGAATGAAGAAGATCCAACAAACCACCAATTAAGAAGTGGGCCAGGAAGGTGGCCAAATTGAAGGGTAAATTTTTACCTAAACTATCAGATTGGGTTACAATGACTGGTATAGAACCTAAAGCAGAGGTCAATGACTATAAAAAAGTACACAGAGGAATTTTATAGAGTGAATCTGCAAGCCGGTTATGTCGATGATAACCCAGAAAAGACCGCAAGGTTTTTGAATGGGTTGTGGATGGAGATATTGGATGAGATTAGTATTCTCTCTCCTAGATTTGTAGAAGGAGCATATCAAAATGCTTTAAAATCAGAGGAAAAAATTAACAAAAAAGAAAAGTGCGAGGAGAGGACGTGGATCCAGTTGAGGAAAAGGACAGTCCTATGGCACGGGTAGAATTGCCAGCAACAATGATGAAGGTAGCAGTTCAAAATCTGTAGGGTCAACAGATAAAGAGGGTAACACTAGGGGAGGAAGGGCTTACTAGTGAGGTAGAGGTAATGGCAGAGGCAGAGGAGCTACCTACCAGTGTTTAAAAGTGCCACAAATGGGGGCACAGATTATTTGAATGTCCTGAAAGTGATCAACCAGGATAAAGGGGAGCATATGTTGCTGAGCCCATGGAAACCAAGGCCCCACCTCAACAAGTGGAGAACATGCCTGAAACAAGTGAAGCCTTGGTACTAAATAAAGTCTTGTTGAAGCTAGCTAAAGAATCAGCTGATCCGACACAGCGGAAAGCCCTATTCCGGACTATGTGTAAGTCGTAGGGGAAGTGTTGTAAATTGATTATTGACAGTGGAAGCACAGATAATTTAGTAGCCACAGAGATGGTGGAGAAGATGGGCTTAAAGTGATTGAAACACCTAACTCCATACCAGGTGTCTTGGCTATAGAAAGGGCACCAGCTACGCGTTGATGACCAGTGTGAGGTGGAATTTCATATTGGAAGATATAAGGATAAAGTGACATGTGACATTATGCTGATGGATGTGTGCCATATACTGCTAGGTAGGCCTTGGCAGTATGACAGGAAGGTGGTACACAATGGAAAAACAAATTGTTATATGTTTGTGAAAGATGGGGTCAAACATACATTGGTAGCCATGAAGGAGGAAGATGCAAGAAAGAGTAGTAGGCTGAAAGCCTTGTTACTAGGGGGAAAAGAGTTCCCATAACATATGGGAGATGACGAAATAAAATTTGCAATCGTGTGGAGGCCAAGGGCAATGTTAGTTCACATTGAAATTAAGGATTTTCTGGAGGAAATCCAAGATATGTTGCATGAATTAAGCGATATAGTGGTGGAAAATTTGCCAGACAAGTTACCTCCAAAATAGAGTATCAGCCACCATATCGACTTTATACCAGGAGCTAGCTTACCCAACAAAGCCGCTTATCAAATGAGCCTAAAAGACAATGAAGAGATTATAAAATAGGTACAAGAATTGTTGGACAAGGGACTGATTTGGGAAAGCCTAAGTCTATGTCCACTACCAACAGTTTTGGCTCCCAAGAAAGGAGGAGAATGGCAAATGTCTATCGACTCTCGAGAAATCAATAAGATTACTATTAGATACAGGTTTCCTTTACCACGCATGGACGATATGATGGATTGCTTAAGTGGAGCAGCATACCTTTCCAAGATTGATTTGAAAAGTAGTTATCATCATATATGGATTCGAGAAGGAGATGGGTGGAAGAGTACTTTTGAGACCAATGAGGGCCTATATGAGTGTCTGGATATGCCGTTCGGATTGAGTAATGCAACCAGCACTTACATGCATTTGATGAATGAGATGCTGAAAGAGTACATCGGGAAGTTCATTATTGTGTACTTGGATGATATTCTTATTTTAAGTAAGACAAGGGAGGAACATTTCAGAAACGTCAAGTGTGTCTTGGAAAAACTACAGTAAAATAAATTGCTGTTAAATTTGAAAAAATGCACGTTTTTCAAGAAGGAATTGATTTATTTGGGGTTTGTGATCTCAAATAATGAGTTGAAGATGGATTTGGAAAAGGTTGTAGCCATAGTTAGCTCGGTGTCCCCAAGAAGTTTATTTGAAGTTTGAAGTTTTCATGGGCTAGCAAGCTTTTATAGAAAGTTTATAAGGGATTTTAGCGGTATCTACGCACGCATGGTGGAAACTGTCAAGAAGGCTAATCAGCGATTTCATTGGATTGATTCAGGTGAAAGGAGTTTTTAGCTGCTAAAAAAGAATATTACTGAATGACCTGTTTTACGATTACCGAATTTCAACAAACTTTTTCAAGTTCATTGTGATGCCAGCGGGACAACCATTGGAGTAGTGCTAAGTCAAGAGGATAAACCGGTGGCCTATTTATCCAATGATAACGAATAAATATTCATCCTATGATAAGGAAGTCTATGTACTAGTACAAGCACTAAAACACCAGAGACGCTAATTGTTGGGAAATGAATTTGTCCTATTTTCGGACAATTTTGCCTGCAATACGTTATGTAGCAGTAGAAGTTAAACCAAAAACATGTGAAGTGGGTGGAATATCTCCAAAGTTTCACGTTTGTGGTAAAGCACATCAGTGGACAAGCCAATAAAGTGGCAGATGCATTAATTCGAAGGAGTTTGATTTTGTCGGAAAGCAAAGTACAAGTGTTGGGTTTTGAACATGTTAATGATCTGTACGAAACAGACGCAGATTTTTGTGAAGCATACGAAGCTTGCCAGAATCCGCTGTTGAGGGACAACAACTTGTGGTTAGATTATAGCTTGCAGGAAGGATTGCTATTCAAAGATGGATAATTCTGCATCCCAAAGTGTTCAATGAGGGAAAATCTAATCCAAGAGAAGCACAATGGTGGTCTAGCTAGACATTTTGATGTAGACAAGACATTGGACCAGGTAAGTCATTTTTATTATTGGCCAAGGATGCGACGATATGTGCAATGGTATGTGGTGAGATGCATGATGTGCCAACTGGCGAAGAGACATAGTCAAAATACGGGATTGTATACACCATGACCTGTTCCGAATAGGCCTTAGGATTTAGTCAACTTAGATTTTTTTTTGGGTTTTCTAAGAACACAAAAAGGATACGATTCAATTATGGTAGTGGTGGATCGTTTTACAGAAATGGCACATTTTATTCCTTGAAATAAGACCAGCAATGCCATGCATGTAGCCCATCTATTCTTTATAGAAATTGTTAGGTTGCATGGCTTACCGAAGTCTATTCTTTCAGATATGGATCTGAAGTTTACAGGCCATTTATGGCAAACTTTGTGGAAGAAATTGGACACTAAACTGAGTTTCAGTTCAGTTTATCATCCATAGACTGACGGGCAAACTGAAGTCTGGGAAATATGTTAGGTAGCCTAGTTGGAGAGAATTCATGATAGTGGGATCGCTTACTCACCCAAGAAGAGTTTTCTTATAACGACTCTGCAAATAGGAGCACAGGCAGAAGCCCTTTCTAGGTCCTGTATGGCATGCACCCACGAGGAGTGCACGAATTATGAGATTTGGGTCGGTTGGAATGGGGGAGTGCTGACAGAGAAGAATTTACCAAGATGATTAATGAAGTTCATGAACAGGTGAAAGATAAATTGTAGAACAACAGCCAAAGATATAAGCAAAAGGTAGATTCAAAGCGACGTGAAGTGTAGTTTGATATAGGAGATTTGGTACTAGCACACCTATGAAAGGAAAGGTTCCCTAGAGGACAGTACAATAAGATGAAATTCAAAAAGATAGGGCCTTGCTGAATTCTACATAAATTCTCTGCAAATGCTTATGAACTGCAATTACCCCTAGGTATTGGGATCTCACCCATTTTCAATGTCACAGACCTATACCCCTATATTTATGCAAACATGGAGGACGATTCAGCAAGACACACATGGGACACCTAGGGAGACGAAGAGACAAGGACATGGATCAGGCAGTTTCCCGTAGCCAATCCCTTAGAGATTGACTAAATACTGGACACTCAGGTAGCTAGGCAAACATGCCAGAAGGAGTACTTGCAGTACTTGGTTAAATGGAAGGACTGTCCAATAAAGGACAGTACCTCGACGGATACCGGATAGATTCAGCATGCTGGGTATTCGATTGAAGAGCTCATGGACAGAAGTCATGAGTTTCATTGACCCCGGGAGCCTGATGCAGGAACATCTAATGGCAAGGCGACAGTTGGACATGATGTCTAAGGCACACTTTAAAGGAAATTTAATTTGGTTTATCTTACTGTTATTTTCTTTCCAAGAAGGCTGTCACAGCCAATCTCAAATCTTTATTTTTATTTCTTTTAAGTTATGAAGTAGTTTTAGGTTAGTTTAACAACCATAATAGGAAATGAAATTGTAAAGTGTAACTATAGGTAGTTCCTCAACTGAATGAGCCTACGAACAATATAGAAATACATTTCATCGAATCAATGGGGGTTGCTACCTAGAAAAGAGAAAGATAGCAGTGATTGTAAACTTTCTGACAACATAATCAAGAAGAAAAGACAATGATACTTTTTCGGTAACCAGAGACTATATTTTATGATTTATTTTCTGTACTGTGTATAAATGAAATCTATGAATGGAGAACATGCGTGAAGACTGTGCAAGAATGAAATCTATGAATGGAGGACAAGCATAAAGACTGTGCATACACCGAGTAACACGATATTCTCAGAATAAATCCAAGGTACTCGCAAAACATTCACTGACCATCTTACAATTAAGAACTTGAGTCTTTCTTTTATAAATACGTATTTATATATATCTATATATATATATATATATAAAACTGTTGCATAAGTAACTGTCGAGATAACATCCCAAAATACCATACAGTTTCCATACATCCAGATCACATACAAATCTACAGTTCCAATAGTCCATGAGTTCAGCATTACATACAGAGGAGGGAACCAGTGATCCCCGAAAGACATAAACAAAGCAGGTATGAAATCAAAACAAAATCCTCACCGCTAGCATGCGATCCACTTGCACAGCACAAAAAGAAGATGATAATTAGAGGTAGCATAACCACTTTCAAACAGAAAGTCAAAAGAGTAGGAGAAGGGTAAATAGTTACTAGAGGTTACCTGAGCAAACAAGAGGGTTTTGACCAAACCCCAAACCAGCAACAAAGCGGATGGGGAACTGACACCGTAAAACCCAACAAAGACCAGAGGAATTGAAGCCATGGCCATAGGGCCACGAAACCCCAACTGCTCACAAGGCAATGTTGTTAGCAGATGAATTGCAGAGAAGAGGAGTAAAATCAGAGAAGAGAATTTACCTTTGAAATGAGTAGGTTTGTCGCTGGAGAGGTCAGGCTGAGGACCTAACAGTGAAGCCATCAAACCATGTTAATAACGGAGTAACCAACAGAACAACATAATGATTGGGAATAGACTACCAATGGTGCTATATAGCCCAACACGAAGTTCGAAGCCTGAAGAATAGTGGTGGCATTAAAGCATCATTAAATTCTCACTAAACCCCACAGTGACCTCCCGGGAAAAAGTCACATGGGTCAGCTGCCATGCAGCATTCACCTCAACCCAGATTGGTGAGTCATCACTCTACGTATCTATATTTCTCTCTCCCCATCCCTATTCCTCTCTCCTTCTCTCTCTTCCACTTATATATCTCTCTCTCTCTCTCCCCCTTCTATCCTTCTCTCTCTCTTCCTTCCCACTCTCCTCCCTCCCGCTCTCACTCCATCGCTCCTTTGTCACTCCCTCTCTCTCTCCACCTTTATCCCTCAATTTCTTTCTTATTCCTTCCCTGTCTCCCCCCCCCTCCAACTCCATCTCCCTTTCCTTCTCTTGATTGATTCCTCTCTCTTCATTTCTCTCCCACCTCCCTCTATCTCCCCCCCATCTCGCACTCTCTCTATCTCTCTCTCTTCCCTCCAACTCTATCACTATCTCCCTTTCTTTTCCATTTTCTCTCCCCTACATATTTGTGTCTCCCTCTCTCTCTTTCTTCCCCTTCTCTCCTTATCTATCTCCCCTCCTATTCTATCTCTCCACTACTCTCCTCTATCCATCTCTCTCTCCCTCTCTCTCTCTCTTTCTCTCCCCCCATCTTTGTCACTATCTCCCTTCCTCTCCCCCCCTATCCCCTTCACTTTTCTTGTTTCTGTCCCTTGGATCCTTGTTAAGATGGATCTATATTGATTTTTACTAATACTATTTATATTATATAAATTTCACACCTTTAAATATAAAATTATTCTCATTTTTAATTTTATTAAAACCTTAATTTAATTTGTATGGGAATATTTTTAATAGAGAGGGTCTAGAAATATCTCAAAAGTAATTATAATCTTTCTCCATTTAGCTTCAATTAAAAAAATGTTATAAAATTAAATTAGAACAAACTATTTCTATTGTGAAATAAGTTATGGTTTTTGGGAATGTGGTATTGGCCCATGGTATTTTAACAAATCCTATTTACAAGTTAATAATAACCATGGTAAAGTTGGGGTGAATACTAAGGCATAACAATCTTGTCATATTGTTAATAAAAAAATTAATTGTGAAATAAGTTATGGTTTTTTGGCATGTGGTATTTGTAAGCCTTATTAGCCCATGTTATTATAACAAAGCATATTCACAAGTTCATAATATCAATATCAATATCAATAAAAATTATAATGATTAATTAAAACATTATGACTAGCTCAAATGACATAAAAATAAAAATAAAATAAACTTAATAATTATAATGATCAATTATTAATAATTAATATCTAGTTGTAGAGCGACTCTCCCCACCCAAAAATCAACAAAACTTGTATAAATATACAATAAGATATAAAAATAAAATAATTAATTAATATGAATTAATTAAAAAACATTTTGACTAGCTCAAGTGACAATAAAGTAATAATAATTAATAATGATTCAATTATTAATAATTAAACTAGCCCATATCAAGTTGAGCCTAGAAATGTCTCCTATCATAAAAAACCAATAGAAATAAAAAAATATATGAGTAAGGAAAAAATATTCAATGTGGTTTATTAATAAAATATTTTAATAGAAATTAATATTGACTTATACTTAAAATATTAATATATAAAAATCATTTAAATTTTGTGGGATAAAGTTTCTCGATGTAAATGTGATGTAAAATTTTTAATATAAATTAAGTGTATATTATATCATTTAAAAAAATTATGTATAAAAAATTACAGTTTTTATGGTTAAAACATTTATTTGCTCCTATATATACTCTATTTAGCACTCAAAAATAGAATTTAAACAATGAAAAATAACACATTCTATTTTGCACTCTAAAGAATTTTTCACATGAAGAAATTGGATACCTCTCGGCTCATGTTAGATCCGTACTTAAAATTGATCTATGTTGGTAGATTTAACATGGATCAAGGTTGGTTAAGCACATAGGCACTCTACAACCTAGTATGGAACTAGATGTTGTAAAGTTATGTTATCTACCTTTATGTCATGTAAACATTTTGATGAGGTCAAATTACATAACAATAAAATTAAATAAGTAAATAAAATACAAAACTATTATAATATTTATAATTATTAATTAAAATATATTGTTAGAATTAAATTACATAAATAAAATAAAATTAATCTTTTAGTGGTGTAATCCCTATTATAGACATGTTTGGGCATTGCAACCCCAATCATACATGTCCATAAAACAAGGGCTTCTAAGTCCCTAAAAGTGTTGCTTCATACCCTAAAGGAACAAGGTCAGCGGATTACATCATCTCCCAGAAGTTCACAGAAAACTGCTCAGAACTCGTCAAAACTACACCATACAGATTGCCCAGTACAGAGGGTGCGATGCATCTCACCTGCTCAGAGTAAAAAGTGTGATGCATACTGGAAAGCCCTTCCATAGGGTGCGATGGGTGAGAGTAGACAAATGGTAGAGACAGTTTGCAAGGTGGATGATCATGGAATCTTCTAGAAACTTCTCCTGTGACACTTGCCTCTTGGAATTCGCCTAGGGAAAAGTAAGAGATCATCAATCTCCATGTGGAATCAAGAACTATCAGAGAGATGACACTAATCAAAATCCCAAAAGCTGACTCACCCCCCTGCAATCATCTATATATGGATCCCTCATCACAAAGATCCAAAGGCTAGAATCTTGTATCTTGTAAGGAAGTACTACTGGTTTCTTGGTGAAGTATCATAGTGTTGGGTGATCTAAGCTTTTCATGATGTGAAGAAGGGCTTTCATGCTAAGAGGATGATGCTGGGTCAAAACAATGGGTTGTAATCCTCTTCATTGTTCTTGATATTAGTAAAGCTATTCAAGTTTTCCTCCACATTCTCGTTTGTTTGATGATATATGAATTTGTGTGGTCAATATATATCTTTTCCTATATTGTTTATGATTGTAGATCTCTGTTCTTCGATAGTATTATGTTTATTTGATTCCATAGTTGCTCTTTGAAGCTAGGTAAATGAAGAACGAGCGCCAAAGATCTGTCAGAAGGGAGAGGAACCAAGTGAGGAACCAAGCGCAGGACTGAGGTTGGTGTCCTTTGTTCCCCTCTTATCTACCTCTCATAAAGAAGAGCGAAAGTAGTTTTGGTTTGTTTGTTTCTAAGAAAGCTACCCATCTTAGTGGGACTAGCAGCTCTAAGTGGACACTAGATTTCTTGATAACAAAATAGTGGCTCCACTAGGGAGCAAATAGCTTGTTTTCTTGTCTATAGTTGTTTGTTTTATAAACTTACAGACGAAGCCTGAAGTCAAGCCAGGTAGCCTTCGAACTGCATTTGTTATGCAAGTGCAAAGTAGATCAATGATGCTTCAGTATATCTCTGGGTTTTGTTTATCAACTGAACAATTGATTTGCAAACATTCTAATTGCCCTCGTGGTGGCTCTAGTAACCTCATTAGATCAACCCCTATGTTTTATATTTACTGAACATCAGTTGCTCAGCCTAAATCCCTGAATTTAGCTGCAAACTGTGATCAGGAACCAAGTTAAAGTCTCATCCCGGTACCATTGCACCCTCTATTTAGGGAAATCTAGATGCATCGCACCTCCCATGTGTTGTAGGTGGATTGCATCCATGTTTCCCTATGTAACAGGTGCGATGATCAGATAAGGCTAATTTTGCCTTCAGACTTTGGTTTTTCTTCAATCTCTTCAACTCTATTCAGGAGTTTTTCTGCCTGTGATCAGTATACCACTGTGGAAAACCCTTTCCTTTCCATCATTCCACCTCCATTGTGCAAAGAATTGTAAATGTTTTTGTGTATTGTTTTCCATTTTCAGTTCTCTTTTACAAAGAAGTAGCATAATCGAACTGCGTTTCTTGATTTGGAAGTGCCGCAAGTGTTGTTTTCAGTCCTAGAAAAGAATCCTATTGTTATTGATGGTCAATGATACCGTTACTCTTCTATTTGATTTGAATTAGTAGTTTTTGAAGTGTCGAAAACAATTTTCAATTCGAAATCGCAAAGTGTCGTCATTATCTTCCTTTCGTTTAGAAGAGAAATTTATTAGTATTGTCGCTTTGAAAACATAATTCATATTTGTACTCAGCATTCTTTTTGTCATTCACACATTAAGAAAGAAGAAAACAAATACATGCATGTGCATTTGCATTTAGACTACTTGTTGGTTTGATTTAGGACAGTGCATCTAGTGTGTGCTATATGCTCTATGTTGAAAGAACCTCATTTCTCTTTCCTTAGTAGCTAGGATTTTCATTGCAAAAGGAAGATTAAACGATTGTTTATCATCTTAGATTGCATTTTAGGAATTATATATCTAAATCACAGGGTGAACCTTAAAGGAAAATTTCTTAAGCAAGATCAACTGTAAAATAAATTCAATGAACATAAAAACGCTTTGGAACCTAACACACAACATTTAGAAGTCTAGGCTAGAGACGTATTCTAGCGTCGTAAAGCCTGGTAACTATTGCTTTCATTGCTGGTTGGGTGATTCCTCCTCTTTGAGACAAAAAGTGCCAATATTGACTTGTGCTCCCATGTATTTTTGAGTATATATTGGGAGACCACAATACGCTATATCCTTTATCCTTAGGAAGTCGTGTCTGCCTCCCTATTGATCGCAATGCACTGAACACAGCATTCGGGAAGATTGACTGATGTACCATAAAAAGTATTCTGCAATTTTGCGATTGGTTTGGTAATCCCTCTTTCTAGATTTCTAGAGTAGTCTCTTTCATTCCTTTTTAGACTCCTTAAAGGAAAAGGTCCATCTGAGCACTTGTCACTTCAGGCTCATTCAAGATCGAAGGAAACTAGAGTCATCTTTTGTTTTTTCTCGACTCTTAAAAATTGAAAAAACAAGCTGTATTAAAGCATCTAAAATTCATTTAATTAAGAATCATTTTCCCATTTTATTTTGAGTTGATCGAGTAATTTGCCATCGTGGAAGAAAGTCAATCAAAACCTCGTCCTTCACAGAGAGTTACGAGTCAACCATGGTTGACTCCGGAAACGAAACAATTCTAGACAAAGCGAACTCGTTTGACCGGATCAAAGTCCCCTAGGTTGGTTGGAGCAAGTACTCCGACATCCTTGGAGACTTCGGTTACTCCAAACATTTATGGTATCCCTGCCTCTACAGAAGAAATTCCGCAGCCACAAGAGGACATTACAACTGATCGTAGTGTGACGGTAAACACTTCTATTCCTGAACTGACTCCATCTACAGTTGATTCAGAAGGTGTTACTCCCTAAACATCAGTTGCTGCATAACCTATACCTTCTTCAACACCAGAAATATTTTACGGACCTGACGGTCTACCTCTTCCTCCTGGGTTGATTTCCATAGAAGAGATTATGGAGGATCCTCCATCTAGCACTCCATCGCAATTTGGAGATGGGCTCACCCTACATCCTTGTTCATCAGAAGTTAGTCTCCCACCATCGGAAGTTCCTGAAGAATTGCTGAAGAATCGTTTGGATAGACTAAATATGTCTAAACAACCATCGACATCTAGGACTGTGTCATCCAACACAACATTGGCAGAACTTCTTGTTGCTACTGCAACAATGGTTGCCGGCATACCATCTATCCCAACTAGCTCTCAATTTCTAGATGGAGTCCATCCAGGGGCTATTTTGATAGTATGGACTGTTCCCGTTTGTTCATCCGGAATAATATCTGGAATCTCTTCAGTCTCAACAAATTGATCCTTCGCAGTGTCAATTTGGGCAATCCAGTCCCCAAAGGCAAATCATTCCTTTGAGCATTGGATTACCACCGTATGGAGGGTAGTATACATTTTCATTGTCTCCTACGGGAGAATAATCATACGAGATTTCACAATAGAATTCATGGTATTTTGGAATTACATCTAGCGGTTGGGTGCCAATACTGCCTCAACAACCAAGAGTTGTATACTTGATGCAACAAAGTTTACCTATGTCAAATATCCCCACTACGCCAGCTATCGTGATGGTGTTGAAAGAACAAGCATTGCCTGTTGTATGCCAACCTCAGGTTTCTCAGGTCATAATACAACCACCTCTTGTCCCTGCAACACAACCACAATCACTGACTAGTGGAATGACCCGGGTTCAAGCTGAGACCATTAACCCTCATCTTGGTCAAACAGTCAGTACTGGGCAATAGCTCATGGCCTCACAATGATGGTTGGTACACTACCAACAAATACAATTCCAACAAGCTTACGAAGGATCTGAACAACAAGTCTTTGTAAGTAATGGGCAGCCGTATATTCAAAACGCTCAACATCAATCATATCATAATGGTCATGCCCATCAACTTTACCAAAGTTACTAGCATCAAATGCATTATGATGGTATGCAAAGGCCAACTGCTCATACAATTCCATATTATTTTGGGTTTGCTTTGCCAAGCCTGAATCAACAGTTGCCTTTTGTGGCAAATTTAGAGTTACAGATCTAAATTGCTTACGCCCCTTGGTGGTTGGTGATTCCGCATAAAGTTCTGTTAGATATTCCTAAATTTAATGGAAATCTGGGTGAAGACCCGTCGAATCATGTGGTGACCTTTCATCTGTGGTTTTCATCCAACACTCTCAAGGATGATTTGATCAGGC
The DNA here is from genome assembly GCA_000404065.3 of Pinus taeda. Classification (NCBI taxonomy): domain Eukaryota; kingdom Viridiplantae; phylum Streptophyta; class Pinopsida; order Pinales; family Pinaceae; genus Pinus; species Pinus taeda. The sequence goes on along the minus strand of APFE031315938.1, from coordinate 4,236 downwards.
TTTGCCTTTTTCAGCAAATGTTAACTGGTCTGACAGCAAAGTGGTATATCGAATTGCCTAGAGCTTCATTTGGTAACTTCATTACCCTAGCCACAACCTTTTTAACCCATTTTCAGTTACCCATAAGGTACAAAACAGGAACAGAGCTTCTTACCAATTTCAAACAAACAATGGCCACTCACATATCCGATCATATTCATGAGTGGTGACGTCGTCGTAGAATGGTAAAAACATATGTTCCTGATCAGCTGTTCGCTGAATGGTTTATTAATTCATTGTAACCTTCTATTACAAAAGATGTGGCAAAGGGAGGAGTCATCACAGAGGCACAAGTTATTGCTTGTGCACAATATCTAGACGTGATCTATACTCAGTCTAGCACGCTCTACGATAAAATCCCTAATGCTCTTAAACCAGATTTTTCCGTTCCTCCCCCTCCTAAATCAAACAAAGACTCTCATGCTGGTGATGGCGTGATAGGTACGACTAGCATGAAAGCCCTAAATGCTACGTCAAATAAGGCCCGTACAGTTCCAAGTCAAAATGCAAATGAAGAACTTCTCGCCTTGGAAGTAAATGTTGTGTCGACTCACAAAGGCAAAGAAACCAAGAAACTAGGAGGCAAGAAGAAAAAGAAAGGGAAGAAGAAGAAACAGGAGGAGTCATCTCTTGAAAAGTATTTTGCGAGCCTTTCTGAAGATAGAAAACCAAGTCATCCATGCTTTATATGTGATGAGGATCATTGGATGAAAGATTGTCCATATAAAGTTGAGCTCAGAAAATTCTTCAAGAGTTCAAAAACCTCGGCAGTATTGACTGATCCATTTCCAAACCCAGGAACAAATCTAGTTGCTAGTGACAATGCTTCCCCATCCCAAGTTCTAATGTTGTCTTTTTCGAAGCAACTAAATGATGCTTTGATATCAACAAGGACTAAAGATTACGAGATCCACAGATGTCAAACAACAAGGATAATGATCAACCTAGTAGTTTGACAACAACTTCAACTGAAGTTGTGCCACCCATCACTCCTGAACTAATGATAAAACTACCAAAGGGAGTAGTACACAAATCGACTTTTAATCCTCGTGCCAGAGCAGCACAACATTATAATATAGTGGAGGATCTGGCCCAATTGCCATCCACTATGTCGACACTTGAGGTACTACAAAATTGCCCCTCCCAAAAGTAGGCTTTATTGTCAATGATAGGTAGGATTGACCCAACGGATTCTAATCTTGTGGCCTTTAATCACAAAGGGTATGACCCTCAGTTACCAGCTCAACTAGCTTTCCTTATTCAAGTGAAAGCCCTCAACAAAACTGTTCGTCGAACAATTATTGATGAAGGGGCATCTACATGTATTATGTCGATGAGTTGCTGGAAAAATTTAGGATCTCCACCCTTGTCCTGATCTTCGATGACATTAAAATCATTTGATTGATGAACATACAACCCATATGGGATATTGAGTAACTTGTAAGTTGAACTGGTGGGAAAAACAGAAGAAATTGATGTTGACATTATCGACGGAAACCTCAATTACAACATCCTACTGGGAAGGCCCTGGATATATGCCATGGCTGCCGTTATGTCTATGTACTTCAGGAAGGTTGCATTTCCCTTCCAAGGAGGAATTACGGTCATCGACCAACAAACTTTTCTCCCAAATAGTTCACAAGTTATGGGAAGCATTGTGATGATCCATGGAAGCCCTCATTCGCTTCAAAATATTGGAGTACTCGTACTAAAAGACCCCACATTAATGGGGACTTTTTCCCTACTGCCTCCAAACAATTTGGCACAAGTCGCAAGGGTGGGAACCTGCAACATGGTATCTTCTATTCAAAAGATATCTGAAAATGATATTAACTTGGATCATATCCAGGTATTGCCTCTAAGCCCAATTGAAATATTGTAGTAATCAATGTTTTCGGCATGGGAGGAAAAACCAAATCAACGCTCATCAAGCGTATGGGTAGATAGGTCTAAGGAATATGGCACCCCTTTAGATCCTTGGTCGCAAGTACATTCTACAAATGAAGGAATTGTTCAGTCAATGATGATTGACAGGGCACCATGGGAAGATTACCACCATCGTTCCCATCTTTTGAATTACAACAAAGATAGTTCTAGTGACCTTCATCGTCCCTTAGTTTTTGACTTTCTGGCAAATATTGTAAATACGGTGAATTCCGAGCGAAACCTATCCAATATTGAAGAGACTATCGCCATAAATATCGCGACCAAAATAGATGTTGTAGAGAATATTCATGGCGGAAATCTTGTTCTCATTCAGAATTGGAAGTATATTAGGCTCTCTTTCGCGAGTTTAGAGATGTCTTTTCTTGGTCATATGATGAAATACCAGGCATTGACTCGAGCATAGTGGAACATGAAATTAAGATGTATCAATATGTCAAACCAGTACGACAACAGCTTCGACAGGTGCACCCCAAGAAAGCTGCTGCCATCAAGGTGGAAGTTGAGAAACTCCTCCATGTTGGTTTTATTTACCCGATTCCTCTAATCGATTGGGTATCAAATATTGTTCCTGTAATGAAAAAAAATGAATGATTAGAGTGTGCGTCGATTATAGGGATGTAAATCAAGCTTGTCCGAAAGACAACTACCCTACACCCTTTATTGACTAGATAATTGATGAATACGTTAGATGTGAAATATTTTCGTTTATGGATAGATTTTCTGGGTATAATCAAATAAATATCCACCCACAGGACTAGTCAAAGACTGCATTTATTTGTCCGTGGGGCACATTCGCATATCACAAGCTACCCTTTGGTTTAAAGAATGCAGGGGAAACATTTCATAGGGAAATGAATTATGCCTTCCATGACATTAAGAACATCATTCAACCATATCTCGACAATCTTCTGGCTCATTTGCGAAAGCAGACTGATCATTTGCAACCTTTAAGAGTGATATTTCTACATTGCTGACACTAAAACATACGACTCAATCCACACAAATATGTGTTTTATGTCATTTTTGGTCGTTTACTTGGCTTTGTGGTCTCAAAAGGCAGGATTCGTCTCAACCCATGTAAGGTTCAGGCAATCATTGATTTGCCTCCACCTTCAAATTTTCTTCAGATTCAGAAACTCCAAGGGAAAGCAAACTTTCTGAGGAGGTTGATTCCAAATTACACCGAACTTGCTAAAGGTTATACTCGTTTATTGATAAAAGAAGTACCATTTATATGGGATCAGGTCGTGCAAGCTTCCTTTGATGCTTTAAAGGAATCCCTAATAAAAGCATCATTAATGTATGCTCCTGATTATCAAAATGACTTTAACCTGTAACTGGCTGCAGCGGGTACGACCATAACAATGGTTTTAGTTCAAGAAGATGATGGAATTGAACATAAAATATATTATTTAAGCCAAAACTTAAATGATACAGAAGTGAAGTACTCCTACATTGAAAAGGTGGCTCTTGCAGTTGTTCAAGTGATACAAAGATTTCGACACTTCGTCCTCTTTAGAAAAACTACCGTCAGATTGCAACCCCATGACTTATATATTGTCGCGACAGTTGTTGGGGGGAAAATATTCAAAATGGATAGCGATTTTACAAGAGTTTGATCTGGAATTCAAAATATCCAAATCGAAGAAAGCCCTGGTTTTCGCGGAGATACTATGTGATCTCCCATCATCGTCCAATGATGCAACATCTAAAGAAGCAATCATGGACAAATCTTTGTTTTCTATATCCTCAAGCAATCCATGGTATGGAGATATAATAATCTATCTCCAAACCCAAACATATAGGTCTAACACCTCACACGTGGAACAATGACACATTCGATACCAAGCAAAAGACTACGTGATCGTCAATGATACGCTTTACCGTCGTGGTATCGATACAGCTCCATGGAGGTGCCTCACCCATGAGGAGGCCGAAAAAGTCCTGAATGATTGTCATTCAGGTGCACGTGGGGAGCATCAATCTAGTTATGCTATAGCTCAAAATATTTTACGAGAAAGATACTTCTGGCCAACAATGTTCAAAGATTACATAACCGCAGTCAGAAGTTGCCATGCCTGTCAAATCTTTGATCACAGAACCCGAATAGCTCCCCCACCTCTGTAGTCAGTAGTAGCTATTGGACCATTCGCCAAATGGGGCATAGATTTCATGACATGTAACCCCACCTTGGCCGGGGGGCACGGGTATATCATAGTCGTAGTAGACTATTTTACCAAATGGGCCGAG
>APFE031315934.1:0-20753 GCA_000404065.3 Pinus taeda | reverse complement strand
TTTACCCTAGGTGGGCATGGTCACATGGGTGGATGTGGGAGGAAAGTGTTACATGAGCAACTATCTTCTAATTGTCTCATAAATGAACTTTCACTTAGTGATTTTTCCGTAATTTCCGTGGCTTTCATAACCAAGTCACTTAATAAAATTTAAATGAACCTTAAACGTATAAATTCATCATGAGGCCTTCCACTTAGAGTCTACCCAGTCTTTGCAGTAAAAAGTAAATAAAATATTTATATTTACTAAGGGTCATTACAATTTACAATTCGAATTTGTGATTCTCCAAGAAGTTTGTACCAGGTTATAAAAAATTTAAACTATAAAGTACACTAGAAAACCTTCCAAAACTTAGGACAAAAAGACTAAAACATTACCTATTACTTACTATTTACAACACAACCTTTAACCTTTATTATAATATCATTAATTATAATTAGTTAATATTCTCATGGTAATGACAAGTCTCACTCATAAGATTGGAAAAACCTACACAACATTTAGTAAAATATCATTAATTGTAGCCACTCAAAAGCTCACTCATAAAATTTCCAAAGCTTATGCAACATTTACTAAAAATCATTAATTGTAAATACTTGATGTTGGCATGGTCATGGACAATGTCTTCAATCATGGGAAATTTCCAAGTAACTGCAAAATTAATAGGAGGTCATCACAGTAAACTTAAATTTAAGATATGTTTTCATCCAATAATTTAATAATATCTTAGTTTAAATATATTAAAAATTATTTATATAGAAAATTAAAAAATATATAATATTAAAAAAATCCATAATTTAATATTGGGTTTTATTTATTGAATGATCAAGTTAAAATATTTATGTTTATGTTTTCTTTATTAAAAATTTAGTTGTATAAGTTTTGTAAAATAATATATTATTTATTTAATTATATTTTTAAATATAAAATAAATTACATTTTGTAAAATTTTAAAACCAATAAACAATAAATATATTTTTGAAAAGAAATTAAATTTTATATTTTTATTGAATTTTCTTAGGAAGCATTGAATTTCATGACTTGAATTACCAATTACTTTTTAAATTTAAATTTTAAATTTGTTTAATATTTTAATTAAATTTTTATGAAGAATCATTGAATTTTCATGACTTTAGATTACCAAACTAACTTGAATGTTTTTGAGACATTTTATATTTTTAAGATAAATACAGTTATATTTTTTATAGGAATATTTTCACAATATAAAAATCTATTATATTATCTGAAATGTTATAATTCAATATTTAAAATATTTTATTTAAAATAAAAAATTGAAATAACCTATTTTATTGTACATCAATGTCATATGAGCGCGTAATAGGAATTACATGTGCCCATTCTACTAAGTTATAAAACCAGCCTTAAGATAACTTGTTAATAACCCATACATGCAATATGTGAAATGCCGGAATGAAATTCACATTTAAAATAATGCAATCTAATTATCACAATATTTAAAAGATATCAATATTTTAACTAAACACGAAGATGAGAAAAAGGAGGAGTGACAGCGAAGAGAAGCTAGTGCTGACGTTTGCAAATTCTTTGGTGATAAAAGTATTTTAAATATTATTCACTTCGCCGACTAAAGTATACACTAATTTCATAAGTTTGCTATATCTACAACATCGTGCAGCGAAATCACAAACGGAGGAACCTAAAGGTCCTGAGAAACGAAGAGGAACCTATTAGTGTTGTTTGAAGATAAATGCGCCTGGCTATCCCGATCTAAAGCCCAAGGATTGCTTCGCAGGAGAACGACATGGGGGTTGCTCAAGAGACGAAGTTGAAAGTACCTAAAGCTAGATTGCCAACTTCATCCAGAAAGAGCAGTGTTAAAATGCCAGTTGGTTCGAAATCTGAAAGTCCATTCGGACAGTTTCAAGATGCGGGTGGGTTCCAAATCTGAAAGTTCATCCACAAAGAGCAATGTTAAATTGCCTGTGGGTCCGAAATCTGAATGTTCATCCACGCGGAGCAGTGTTAAATCTGAATGTTCGTACACACAACGCAGTGTTAAATCTGAAAGTTCATTCACACAGCGCAGTGTTAAATCTGAAAGTTCAATTACACAGCGCAGTGTTAAATCTGAAAATTCATCCACACCGAACAATGTTAAAATTCCGATAGGTCCCAAATGTCAAAGTGCATCCACAAAGAGCGGGTGGGTCCGATATGTGAAAGTTCATCCACAAAGAGCGGCGTTAAAATGCCATTGGGTCCAAAATTTGAAGAGCGTAGTGGAAGATCTTGTGAACGTCCATCGAAAGAGAATTCTACAAACCCTAATTCGAAGGCTTCTAGGAATCCTGTTTGCCGAAAAGAAACAAGAGATGCTGCAGGAAGGGTTTTGTCCAAAATCCCTCAGCCGCCCAAGCCAAAGCAAGAATTTAATTCATGCTATCCAATTTTAACAGTTGACTCAGTGAATGCCGTAGATGATGGTGAGCCAGACTTGGATCTTTTCAAAGGTCAGCGCTATGACCCGGCATTGGCAGAGTTGAATTTGCACCCTCCGGAACAGTTACGTGAAAGAAAAAATGTTACTTTCTCAGCTGTTACTCAGGAGAAACCAGAAATTGTGTACAACCCCATTCAAGAGGCGGTACTTGTTCTTCATCCATCTGCTGCCACTAGAGATATGTCATGTGAAAATTTGGGTGTGAAATGGGAGAAAAGTCTGACAGATGACAAATGTTTCACTCCTGCGAAGGAGAGTATTGGCTCAAACAGTATATTGTCCAGTGCTACTGCTTCTGTACGTCTAAATGACTGTTTAAGAAGCTACCTAGGTGAGAAGCTCCGTTTTCCGCAACTGCAAAATGACGACTGGGATAAATGCTCACCGTATTCTTCTGTTTTGAAACAAGATTTGAATGGGACTGAGGCGGAGCTTGGAGAGTTCAACCAAAATGGATTAAGTTTTCATGATTTTTTGAGTGAAGCCAATAAAGTTGGTGACCATCTCCTTTCTTGCTCAGCTGAGCCAGTAGTATTGCATTGTAAATCTTGTAGTTACAGTCATGACAAACTTGCCCCTACATGTGTAGACCACCACGATGAAACCAGCTTCCATTCCACAATGGAAAAGTCTCTGATGCAGTTGGAGGATGAAATGGGCCGTCTGATGTTGAAGGAGTTAGAAGATGAGCTGGAAAACAACAACGGGAAACATGATCCTCTGTACTGGCCTTTTAATCCCGAATCATATTGGGCTATTGAAGGATGCTGCGGAAATTAAGGTTTCCTTCTGGAAGCTAAATGTAAATTCAATGGCACCCCGTGGGAGTACAAATGGTGGAACGGAGGGCTTTGTATATAAGAAAATATGGTGAATTTTTATTTATTTTTAATTTATATGAAACTGTAAATACGTACGCCGAGCAAAGAAATAATGGGAAGAGGTAATCCTCATGAGCATCGATCGTTATATATTTATATTTAATGTAATTCTTATATTTAAATGACATAATTATATACTTATATCTCATGTCCTTTACCATATTTAAATGAGTACGATTGTAAATGATGGTCCATTCTCGATCGTTTGTACTGAATTATACAATGATATGCGTAGCAGTTTATACATTTGCATTTTTACCTTATATTATTATACTATTATATAATATTTTTAATCATATAACTATATTTATATAATATAATTTATTATTTGAAATATAGATCATAAAATTGTATATATATGTTTGCATAAATTTATTGAATTAAATATTAGAGAATATAAAACTATATTATTAAATTAAGTATATTGAATTGATTGACAAAAAATGTTGCTTTGATTTTGATTAGTGTAAACAATAATGACATTTGGTTAGTGCATTAACTAGTTTTTGAATTTGTAGATAGGAAATCCTCATTCTCAAGTTCCTAATAAATATTTAAGTACTTTAAGTAGATAGTTCACCATTTTTTTCCTTTTGATCATAACTCACAATGGAACTTGTTCTTTACCTCTAACCTGTCCCACACAAATTGTATGTAGATATTCAACGACAATTTTGTATGTTGTCATGTAGTTCTCCAAATTATTAAAGTTATTAAAACCCTATGAGCTTTTCACTACTACATGTAAGGGGTTTTTAAGACAATATTTAGCACCATATTTGAGTCAATTGTCTTAAACTTAAGACAAAATGAAACTTGTGTAAGTAAGCGGTTAAATTTGTCTCTATAAACACAATATAAAACACATATTATTATTGTCTCTATAAAGACAATTTGATTTGTAGACAATTTCATTTTTGTCTCTTTAGAGACAATTACATTTTTGTCTTTTTAGAAACAATTCCATAATTCAAACTATTGTCTCTATAGAGACAATATAAAAGATTATTTAAAAAAAATAAATTTCCCTAACTCAAACTATTGTCTAGAGGAGGATAAAAAAAATGTGCATAAAATTATTGTCTCTAAAACTATTTAAAAAAAATAAATGTCCATAGTTTAAACTATTGTCTCTTGAGACAATATAAAAAATTATTTAAAAAAATAAATGTGCATAATTCAAACTATTGTCTCTATAAAGAAAATAAAAAAAATTATTTAAAAAAAATAAATGTCCATAATTCAAACTATTGTCTCTCTTTCTATCTTGACTCTTCCTTTCTTGTGGTTCCCTGCTACTTGTGGATGACCCTCCTTTAGTCCTTACTGTCTTTCCTTTGAAAAGGATACTGGGACATAGTAGCAAAGTACCATTGTGGTACCACTTACTTTATAAATGTGCGTGACTAAAGTACACCCTAAAGGCTATATGACCATCACTCAAACTTTATCATCTGTACTAAAAACAATTAGTCTAACCTTTCTTTGTCCACAAAATTCTTTCACCTTAAGGTTAATATAATTATAATTTCACCCAACCCTAGTTGATTTATGCACGCTATTATGTAAAAATGCAACAAGATTGACTTCTCCTAAAGGTGCTAACCAATATCCTGAATATACAGCTTTGTAAAAGTTAAAATGGCACTATAGGTAAGGCCATGTTCTTGTGCACAAGAAGTTGAAAGGGAAAATGTAAGCTTCAAGTAGCACACTTCATTAGAAAATGCCCAAAGATAGGAGTGGTAGCATGACCTTTGTTGAGCAGAGCATCACAAGGAACTTTATATCCAATATACAAGCCAAAAAAATATTGATATGAAAATCAATGGATGGTTGGTTCAGTTCTATTCATGATCATTGTGTATCGTGATTGCTAAGGCTGGTCATCTAAGCATTCTAATTGGTATCATGAAGATGACATATGGGACTCTGAGTTTGCTTTGAGGATGGGGAGAAATGTTCCGAGGGCCTTTCTAATATATACCCTTTAATTTTGTGGTATTATTGTCAAATCATCATCGGATTATTCATTTGACTAGTGCAATCATGCAATGATGAGTAAAGTTTTAAAATTAGCATAGATTGTTGAAAGAGGGAGAAATATGATGGCTTCTTTGTGCGTAGTGCCTATCCTTTTGCGTCCTTCTCTAGCTCGGATTTGCTCCTCCCAATCTATTTGTGTATCCATATCTATCTACCTATCCATCCATCCATCCATTCAACTATATGCATGTCTTGATATACATATGTAAGCCTGCACACTATGTTTTATAGTGTGTGCTCTCCTAAAATTTGGGATATGCGTGCACGTTGCATTTATAGGGTGTGCCTTCAGATGTATGTATCCATTTTGACTTTTTCACCATCTCATTTGCAAGGAGAAAAGATATATCGAACTCTTTAACATTAAATAACAAGGACTTGACAATTTCTGTACAATAAACCAACCATGCTCATCCTAATTCAGGGACTAAATAAATTCCCTACTCCATTAAATCAGAGAAACATACACCAGAGAAAATTCAGGAAAACAAAAATATTCGATAATACAAAAAATTACAAGCTACAGAGGTAGCATCCTCAAAATTGCCAGTGCTCTAGTTGCACCTCTCCTTCAGTTAGGTCTTTCTGAGCTTTCTTCCTACCATAAAATATTGTGCAGTCATGACTATAATAAGGATAGGAAATCAATGTAAGTATAAAAGAGATAGTAATTGTAAAAAAAAAAACATCCTATTAATTAAAAACAAATACATGATCACACAAATGTTACAAAATACATCCATAATGTAAACGTAAATCATGTTATGAAAATGTAATACTTGAAATATAGCATTCAAAAACCTTGTGCAAAGAACATATTGGTGCAGAGAGTCTTGGCACCACTGACATTGTGTCCACAATTTACCAAAGAACATTTCTAATTCCCTCACTGACATTGATCAAATATTAGTGTCATATGATAGAAAATCTAGGTGAGAACAATAGACAGAAGCCCTACTTTAAATTCTCCAAATAAAGAGTAATGGTATTAGAATACCAGCTTACAACTTGTAACTGTTTTCTGATACAATTCTACTTCTCTTCCTTTGCAATGTGAACAAAGTATCTGATCTTATTTGCTGCAATGACAACATGAAATCAGGTAACATCATGAATTTCAGTATGAAGTGACCTAACCAGACATTATTATTATAAGAAAGCTAGACAGTTTCTTACAAGGAGAGTAGGCATGGAATCATGCAACCTCATAGATTTTTCCACATCAAAAAGATGAACCCTAGTAGCCTTCTAAAGCGCCAAACTAAAATAATAGTTACTCTGAATTGTGCACTACTATAAGCAAGGAAACCACATGGAGGACACCCTCTACTTGTATTAACTAAATACTTGATAGGTGTTTTACAACCAATACAACTGAGTTGTTTCTTGGCAAATTTCATAATTCCACTATTTGAAGGAGTTGATATGGAAACTGCTCGTGTGTGACTACCATTAAGAAGATCCTTGCTTGCATTCGTCAAAATGGGCTCAAATATTCTCAACATGAGCTACAAAGCAAAAAAAAGCACTAATCAAAAACACTTAGCTCGAAAAAATTACTATGTATCAAGATATATTTGAAACACTGGTGAAATTTTCAAAAAGAGCATAAACTGCAAGTGATGATGCTTTGGTCTTTCACCTTGCTCAGTTGATTCTCCAGATAATATTGTGGATCAATAGGGATGTTATTCTCCAGTACGTAAATTGGATCCTCAGATTTCTCATATGCCTGAGCCCAAGTAAACACATTAGTAATTATATCCATAATCCCTCTAGAAATTATGCCTCCAAATAAAACATAACAAAATAATTAAAATAACCATTTTTTAGTGCAATATCGAGACTTATGCTGAGCACAGAAGGGGTTAATTATTACCTTGGCACCTTTTGCAGCTTTATGATGACATATGGAACAGCTTTATGATGACATATGGAACACGATCACCCACAGTTGGAGCAGTTGCAGCATCCCGCTATAAAATAGGGGCAACTTGGCTTTAAAAAACGACATCAATTTAAAAAATCCAATAATGGACTCATTGTCAATAAAAAGCAAAATATTACAAGAGCCTTTAGATGCACTGCAGTAATAAAAATAGAGAGATAGGATTGAAATGTAACCAAAAGGCATTGCACCATTCATTATACTTGTTTTGAGAAGTTATTTCGAGTATTTATCTTCCGCATGTGCTTAGCTAGTTCCACATGTGCTGCCTTGACTGCATAGTCATCTCTAGTCTTTGTTAGACCCTAACTCAACAAAGAGATTGTTAGCACAGGCAAACAACAATGCCCTTAAGAATATGCTGATAGCCTTGATAAAGGATATGACCTGCAAACATCCGTTTTTTCCGTAGGTAAACAATAATCAATTTTTCTTAGGATGAGATTAAAAATGCAGATATATTATATATTGTCATGTTTCAATTCTCTTCAATTGTATAAGAGCCTCCCTCGACACTTCTTCCTCCCATTGCTAGCATTGAATATTGACTGAATCCCTTCCAAGTACAGAATGTAGGGAGAAGAAACATGACAGACTTAAAAAGGAAACTTCCATGGCTTGCCCCAACTAGGTATATAGTATATACTTCTCACACTTGAAACCAAGAATATGTAATAAGTGACTTGCTTGCAATGTAATTCTCCTCTTCAACCTACCATATTTTCAACATTTCAAAAGTAACAAATGGTCAAACAAATTTGGTCATAAACATGCAGAAGGATTCATTGTTCTCACCTTAGTTATCACCAAAAGTGACAAATCCATTATTTTCATTAACAAGTCGGAAATAGTGTTCTTGACATACTGCACTTCACCAGGTATGTCATGATCAATGAGTATTTTGTGAAGGGACTCTGTAAACAAGTTCTTCACCAGCAAACAATTGTCCCTTCACACTGTTTCAGTGCCTGTTGATATGGGATATTTAAAAGATCAGGAATATTTAATAATTAAGAAGGCATGAAATAAATTATTTTTCTAAGGTCATTTTGAGCCTTCACAAGCACTAAGGCCTGTCTTTGAAACGAAAAGATCAGGTTTGTGACCTTTAGTATCCATTTTGTCATAAGCATCTGGCTTTGTCCAGAACAACCCAGCATATATTTTCTTGCTGATCAATAAGTATGGGTAGTATATTTTTTCAAATTCTAGTTTAATAGGTTGCATAAAAGCATATGTTAAATAACACACTGATTAGATGCCAAAGATGCACCAAACAGATGCAGATAAGCCACAGAGAAGCATAACTGATCATCTTGTCCTGTGCATATTTACAAAGATCTCATGGAAGTGGAATGTCAAAAGAAGATTAGTTTAAAAAAGAAAGGTGATATTAAAACATTCATCCCTACAAAAACATCATTAAAAACTCTAGAGGCTTCACGGATATTTAAAATTCTTGACACTATACCTTTGTAATTGTACCACTATTATAATCTGAGGCTTCCCTCCCTAGCGTTATGGCCTCTTCTATATTTGGTACACGAAATTGTATCATAACTGAATCTGTATCTCCATATACAACCTATATTCAAATATAAAAATATAATATCAAGCTTTACAGTAGAAATCTTGGTTAGGATCAGATCACTCATTATAATTTCAAGAACTTGGACTATCACCAATACAACAATTGTACTTCCTGTCATTACTGATCCAGTTCAAAGGTTACAAATGCCTTTAGTTGCTAAATAATAGCCTACCTTAGCATTTTATTAGTAACCACCAAATATTGTGAACCTTTCTTCAACTAGCCTCTTTGTATGCTCTATCATTTGACGGCGGGACAGGTGGAAAAAAAATGAGATGATTAATGATATGAAATTTTAAAACAATACGTAAAATCGATATTGTCATGGAACACAGAATGTGTCAAAATATCAAAGTGGACTTGTAATCAAAATATAATAAGAGGGTCTAAGCATATCATCTTAGTTGTACAAGTACACATGACTAATTAATGCAATTCAAGAACTCGATCTTATTTGTACAAGATTGTCAATTACAGTTCATACCCAAACTATTATGCGAGGAGGAAGAAAAGAATTACATGGATATAATTGATCCCCAAAAATAATCAATGTGAATGGCTGATACATGCATATATAGAATAATAGAGGACTGCAAGCATCTCTATCTTGTAAGTAAAAGAAGCACCAATAACATTAAAACTAGGAAAAACAAGGGGAGAATCAAGGTGTCCATGGATTTAATGTTTTTTTTCCATGGAAGAACTGTGAAATTACTATAGCTCATCACACTCGACAAAATCTCCAAACAGGGTAATTTCCCAACAGTGGCACCAGTAAACCCATAAACTAAATTCGCACTCATCTGCAAGTGCACACAGTGAAAACTATTTTATGCGTTTCACCAGCATACCTAGTTTTACTTTAATTCCATGTCCAAGCCATAATTATACAAACTTGACAAAGTTGTAATTACCTTCAAAGCCAATTGTCAGCCATCCAAGACAGCCTTTTCAAAAGGATCTTTAGCCTCCTTAACAAGATTACAGGAAGTTAAAAACTGAGATGCTATTTGGAAAAAATACAAGCATGTAACATGAACATAGGAAGCACTTAATTCACCACCTTTAGGTCTGCCTTGGCTCTTTCCCTGGCAGCCAGTAACTCTTCTAGGATCTCTGGTAATATGCCCTATAGAATTCAATTTAGCATCATCGAAAATGGTCAACATATGATGGTTAAAAAGTAAATAATGAAATAAGTATCAACATAGTGTTTGACATGCAAAGACATTAAGGTCTTAGCATCCTACTTTACTTTCTCGTGCCTATGTTAGTGTTACTATGGTACAACTGTGCATTATACAACAGGGATGACTAGGACAGTGTATTGGGATCTCATTCACATATTAATTTGGCTGCTAAAGTCTACCATACATGTTAGGGAACCTATCTACTCTTTGTACATTGACAAATCAACCAAATCTAAATATGAATCTACTGAAAACTTCAAAATATGTGTCATAAAAGTAGCCTAGGATTTATTTTTCATTATCCGAAACTTCTTCAGAATCTCAATGGCTTACTTACCCGTTTTTGAGGACCAGCTCACCTCAACTCAGCAAAACCTCCAAGACCAAGAAATAATACATGTCAACTTCACATGCAGTAGTTTCTTATTGCATCATTGGATAGAGTTTTTTAAACTAACTATTAGGACCAGTTTCTTATTACAAGGTTGATTGGATTCCCTTTGTGATGTGTTCCCTTTGCTATAATGATTTCAATACTACATTAAACAAGCCCAACCTTACCGACAGTAATGATGTGTTCCTTGTTCAAGTATGGATGAATCTGTTCTTGAAAAAGTAGTCACAGCTGAGGAGATTGTTCAAAATAATCCTAATTCCTACAACTATACTAATGAATATAGCTACACAAGGAAAATAATACTAATGCTAACATCTTTGCAAGGGAAATACATCAAATTGATAGGAAAATACCTGTGGAAAATAAACCCTTTGTTGTCTTCCTTGAAACTTATAGCTTAGCTTCGAGTTCCTTTGCAAAATAACAGTGAAAGCCCCAACATATAAAAACTAAAACAATTTAGCGCCAAAAAGATTTTTGGCCTCTACACTAAAAAAGTTTCGGTGGTTTCACCGGTCTTGTTTCCATTTTAAGATGGGCTAGCCCACTGTTTCCTGCTATTTCCCACCCATGTCTCCCACTTTTCATAAGAATGAGGGTCTTAATATCTATCTCCCACCACCCATGAATAAATGAGTATGTACTCTGCTACCATTAGGCCTCATGCCCTTAATTCCCATCACAGAAACCCTGGTCTCGTGGCTTTAATAGATCAATCACTTAACACAAGTGCATTCTTGGCAACAAGACTGCAATTTCATAAACAAAACCAAAAGTCTGAAAACTAGGAATTATTCCTCTCAGTTCGGCCCAATACCTCTGAGTTATTATAACAAAACCCTCAGCCTTAGGCCAGAGAAACCTTTTAAAAATACATTACAGGGATAGTATTCCATCGAGTTCACAAATGAACGATGTTAACTAATATCCCTAGCTAGTTCGACAAACAAACACATACCTGGTAGTGGGTGCCAAGAAACTGGTAGACCCAACTGCAATTCGACATGACTCCGAGGACCCACACCATAGCCAACTAGGGCTACACATTCAAGTAGAAAACAATATGAGTATGTGATGACAAAACAAGAGAAAAGCTATAAAACTCAGAAACTATTTAAGTTTAACACCTAAAACGAATATGCGCTTACCTGAAGAGACTGTCCAAGCTGGAAACCCTTTCTGAAAACAAAGACTGTTTCTCAGCGCACATCATGTTATACCACTGAAAAGAACCAATTTCGAAGGCAACTAGAAGTGGGCAACTTGATCAAGGGCAAATTGTGGTGAGGTAAAGCAGCGGGTAGAGAACCATAACAGAGAAAGACATAAGTGAACCATTTGATGACTCGACGGACTAACACTCACGGCTCGACAACCCTGGGAGATCACCTCAAGCTACACAATGTACCGGGATCTAACACCACGACCATTGGATTTGGAAGAGTCATATGCACCATAGAACCGATGCATATTCCCACGGAAGGATTCCAATTAGAGGCTCCTTAGGAGTCGAACCATGCATAACCCTAGGCATATGACAACCACGGTACCAACTTGAGGCTCCTTGGTAGTTGAACCATGCATAACCCTAGGCATATGACAACCACGGTATCAATGTAAGGTTAAAAGGAGGTGGTATGGCCATAATTGCCATAGCACTTAAACATTTATGGAAGGTTAATAAAATATCAGGTTATACGTTAAATCACACCATTAAGCGTGAAGTTGCGAGCCGGATTATGGAACTTATAGTCATGTATAATGGTAAATTATATATGTGCTAAAAAACCATAGTCCAACATTTCATTGCAATTTAAATTAACGAATTACGTCATGTTCTTTTGAAAGTGAATAACCATAATGCTATTGGTAATTCATGGATTATTATTAATATAGACAAATTTTATTTTACTATAAGTTACCTTATTAGTTAGATGTGTGACATTAATACTTTTATTGTTTTTATTGTACCATTAAAAATAATAAAACGATCATTGAAATTATACTAATTTTGTATATTTATATATTCTCTATCTATTTTACTATTTACACTCAATTTAATGATAATAATAATAATGAATAATTAGCACATATTTAACTTTATATATTTAGTTTATTTTCACTTATCTTAATACTTAATATATTCTAATTTAAATCTTTTATGTTAAATTTATTAATAACAAACATATATTTAACTTAATTTTATTTCTTGTAGGTTTAAGAATATTAAATTCCATAAGAATTTTAAAATGTTATGTTATTTTGCATAGGTTAAGGTTCCATAAAAATAAGGTTTGAAGTTGCTTTTTTGAATTGACTTATTATTGATCTACTTGTTGTACTATAGGTAGTGTATCTATTTTATAGTAAGTAATCATTGTATTATAGGTAGTGTCTAGTAATTTTTTAATGAGCATTCATCAAAACAAAGAAATCTAATGAACCATAATAAATATCATATTTATTGAAGGGATTTTATCATAAAAAATTACCAAAAAGTAATTTGAGTGACTAATAAAATTCTACTATTACAAATAGATAAAAAAAATCATTCCACATTCATATACACTTCAAGGTGGAATGTGCTATTCTTTAGTAATTACACCTTATTATCTTGACATCTTTGCTTATGTAATGACTATCAATTCTTCACTCTTTATTTGATTATTGTGATTTATTGTAATTGTTTTGCATGTAGGTAAATTACTTAAATAGAAATGCCTTCAAAAAGAAAGGGTCAATCAACTAATTTTTTTTTATGTATATTTTAAAACATCAAAGACTTATAATGTTAAAGATATTCCATATATACCTCATTTGAATGATGATGCTAATGAAGATATGAATGAAGAGTATTTTTTTGATATAGAAACTCTTGGTAATAAAAGGGAAGGACACGATGGTGGATCTAGTAGTTCGAGGAGGAAGGCCTTCTCAAAACGTGAATTCTGAGAAGAGTGGATGATAAAACATCCTTGGTGTATAGTATCAATGTTGAATATCACAAGACTCATATGAAGTGTAAAATTTGTGAGAAATACAAGGCTCAAGGTCCATGGGGTATTGGAGATGGATTTAATACGATTCAACATGATGTTTTGAGAACTCATGCAAAATCCATTATTCATCAAACATCAACTAAGAGAAATTTGGATGACACTAAAAGGTTTGAAAATCACATTAAAGAACACATAGTGGCTATAAGTGAGGCGAATAAGGAAATGGTCAGAACTACCATTTAGTTAGCATATTTTATTGCAAAAAAAGATATTTCAATTTTTACTTATGAAGATCTTTGTCATAGTCAAATGCATCTATAGATGCCTAATATGCCTTCTCGAGTGGAGTATTCTTCCTACATAAATAGAAAAAAAGATACTAAATTTATTCACTCTATATCAAATTATCTTGAAGAGGTGCAAACTAGAAAAGTGTTAGAAAATCCCTTTTTCTCTATAATCTTAGTGAAAGTATAGACAATGGTTTGGAACAACACCTTGTTGTGTATTCTACATATCTAGATTTAAAAGGTCTGGGCCCTTCAGTCACACCATTTATGAAAATGATTATTGTTCATAGTGGAAAAGGAAAGACTATATACGATACCATCGTTAATTTAAAGGAAACGTAGTTGGAAAATGAGAAACTAATAGCCGTTTTGACTGATGGTGCTTCATCTATGGTTGGATGTGAAAATGGATTTGTCACACTACTAAAGAATGATTTAGCAAATTTGATTGGCACTCATTGCATTTCACATATTGAAGCACTTGTAGCATCATATTCTTTGAAAAAGATACCTGAGTATTTGTATGTTGAGAAAATAACAAACAAGGTATACTCATGGGTTGGAAATTTAGCAAAGATAAATAATAAGCTCATTTCCTTATTAGAGATAATGGAATTAGAATTCTTGCAGGTTCTTCAAATCCATGGGATTCTATGGCCTTCTATTTTGAGCGTGTAGAAGAGAGAAAGAAAGAATTCGTTGTATCATAAGGCAAGGATTTGTATAGTAAGGCAAGGATTTTTTAAATTCAATTTTGTTTAAAAATGCTTGTTGATGTTTTGAAGGAGTTTTTTTTTCCAAAAAAAGCAGCATGTAAAAAATGTTTTATACTGCTGACTTGACAAGTACAGAAGAAAATATGTGACAGAAATCAGGATACACTCCTCCCCAAGGGAGGCAAAAGAAAAATATGAACATCCCTCCCACCTCCACTAAAAAACAAAAAGAAATAACTCCATATCACTATGTAACATTTCAAGAAAACTCTCACTAATAAAATAACTCATCTTTCTACACATTCTGTTGCAGCTGCTGCTACTGTGACTACAAAGTTGGTTTCTGAGAGCTATTTCATGGCAAAAACGAGCTCCTCATCATCACCCTAGACTTTTCAACAGAATCAGCAGCAGTATTCTTTATTACAAGGGCCTCTTACAAGAGAAGAAGCTCTAAACATGGGGGTTGCTGCGGAAGGATCCCAGGGCCTTTATGGCCCCTGCTCTCAGAATGTACTGATGATAATCTGCTGCTCCTGCTGCTCCAAGGAATGGGCCTACCCAGAAAATCCACTGGTCATCCCAGGACTTTTGGTGGCCATAGATGATAGCTACCCCGAAGCTCCTGGCAGGATTGATGCGTGTGCCAGTAATGGGGATGGTCGCCAAATGCACCATGAATACTGCAAACCCAATAGGAAATGGAGCTAATACAGGGATATGGGAGTCCCGAGCATTGCGCTTAGGATCAGTGGCAGAGAAAACAGTGTAAACCAAGAGAAAAGTGCCAATGATCTCAGCAGACAGCCCCACGCCTTTAGTGTAGCCGTGAGCCACAGAGTTGGCTCCGCCTCCATATTCGTTGTAGTAGGATTTCTGGAACGCCTTCACCAGCCCACATCCGCATATGGCTCCCAAACACTGGGCCACCATGTAGAGAACTGCCCTAGGCAAGGACACCTTCCTTGCCAAAAACAGCCCAAAAGTCACGGCAGGGTTGATATGCTCACCTGAAATACCAGCAGTGCAGTAGACCAGCACAAAGATCATTCCCCCAAAAGCCCAGGCAATGCCCAGGAGCCCAACACTACCACAGGCAGTCTGGTTTCTCTTGTGACCAATGACAGTGGCCACTGTTATATACAGAAACAACAAAGTGGCAATGAACTCTGCTATGACTGCACGGTAGAAGGTCCATAACTTAAACTCTCCAACATCAAAGAGAGCTGCTGGAGGGGGATCTGTGTAGTCCTTGGCCACATATCCCTGCTGCTCAACTTCTTTGCCACCTTCCTTAGCCATAGCTTTTTCTTGAACAAAACTAAAAAGTTCTCAGAGACAGACAAGCTACCAGAAGAAAGGAAGGAAGAGGAAAAAAAACTAAAGTGGTCAGTAATTGTTTTGTTTTGAAGGAGTTGAATAATCTAAATGAAAAATTTCAAGAAGACAATGTGGATGTCACATTTCTTGGAATAGCTATTAACCATGCACTAAATACTCTTAAAAGATATTTTTGTATACTAAATTCTTTTGTATAAGGTGTTTTACATCTTATAAAGACTCCAAAGATGGTTTCCTTGAAAATGTTGACAAAGAGGGGAATACCCATGACATGATTTTTTGTATATTTCAATCCATGATGAACAATTGTCACAACCAATGGTAGCTTGCATTGAGGGCTCCCTTCAGATTTGCATACAACTTACAATAAATTATGTCCAAGAATTGATTGAGAGTTTTGATTCAAGATTCCCAAATCTTCATATTTTTAATCCAACAAGTTTGTTTAGTCCTTATCATTACCCGTCATATATTTATGTCAGAGAAAATAGTGTAAAGCATTGGCTTGAAATACTTTTTTCACATTTTCAACATAAAACATGTAATGAAGGTGAAAATGTACTAATGTTTGATATTACAACTTGTAAAAGATAATTATATCAATTTATTGACGTGGTCTATTTGAATAGAGAAAGATTCTTAATGGAAGATGCATGGAAAGTATTTTCTCAGACAAAGATTGGCACTTTAGGTATCCAAATATGCTAAAATTATGGAAAGCAATGCTTGTCATACCAATGAGCACCGTTGCATGTAAATGAGGGTTCTCTAAGAAAAATATGATCAAAGATATAATGATAATAAGACTATAAATTAACACACTTGATGCATTGATACATATATCATTAATAGGTCCTAACATGACAGAGGTGAAATGGGAACAAATTTATGAGATTTGGCAAGTTGCAAAGGAAATAAGGCTTTTTGACATGTGAGGATTATTAAGTTATATGTTTTTTTACTTTGCACAAAGTTTATGTATATGTATATATATATATATATAGATATGATATGAAATTTTAATATTATTTGTGTATTGATGGAAGTTGGCATACATTCATGAATAATTACATGGATGATGGCTACTATAAGAAGAAATTGAAGATATCATTTGAAAGTTTTTTCATGTGCTATTGTTATTGGTTGATGATGCATGAAAAATGCCATCAAGTTTGAAAAATTTCCACATCTTACCAACCTTTTAGACAACATAGTAAAAGATGTGATGCATTTGTATTGAATCATTTTGGTACTATAGCATAGCTTTTCTCCCTTTATGCTTCTCAAGATGCATTTAAATATGAGGAGATTCTTTTGAAAAAATATTCAATTCCCCTCTTTCTTTGGCTTTAATGCATACCTTTCATGCAACTAGAGGCATTACCTTGCTTTCATTATCATTGGAGCAATAGAATTTAGAAACTTGTAAGTTGTGACATTATTTTGGTGTAACTGCATTTTTTAGTAAACCATCATTTAGAATAGTATGTATATGTATTAATTAATAATTTATTTCCTAATTCATTTCTCTTATTGGATGGATTTGAAAGCTAAACGTTGGTGGCATGATTTTTTTCCTTCTTAGGGTGTCATATATTTATATTTTGTATCAAATATTATATTATATAATGTGAAAAATTATCTATGAATTTTCATGGAACTTAGTATTATTATGAATTTGTTGAGGCCTCGAAAATCGCTGCAACAACATTGGGGAAACCACCCGGTCCGGACCTTAGTACAGCTCCTTTTCCGTTTGGGATAGTGGCTCCGACTGGGGATAATGGGACCAGTTTCCCAGCAATAGATAAAATGGGATGAGTGAATGCTTTATAAATAACACTAGTGATAGGCGAAAGACTGATACTATTAACAAAAATATAAATAAATGAAACTATCCTGGGAATCTATTGAGCTCTAAAGCATAGCTTTTGATTCTCTATATCTAAAAGATAAACATATAGATGACTGTATCTTTAAGAAATAGATATTGAATTATTTAAGATTGCTGTGCTCAAATAGTTAAGCGCAGCGATTGAAGCGATATTACTACACTTTACACATTCATACCATTAACATATACATGATTGAAAGTAAAGGCATATCATATAAACACCCAATAGTGGAATGAATAAGATGTGCTGTTATAGCGCATGCATACAATCAATGATAGCAAAAATAATTACATAACAATTCACATACACAGAATGACTTCAGACAAAGATAGAAATACCATTTGAGCTGTATGCCACTCCCAGATATCAATCGCTATGTGTGGCTCTTCCCTTAACGCATAAACATTCCTCAATCAATGACAATAGTGCACAATTGTATCAAGAAATTTCTCCATTAAAGTAAAAGCGACTGGTCGAGTTTTATAAAAGAATAAAGGCTGAAGCACAATAGTGCAACTTCAGTCTGTTAAGTCTATTACAAAATTTTACGACCCTTTCTAAAAACATGAAAGGGTCTATAAATACTATGCTAATCTAAATATCTATAAAACAGAAATGCTAACTAAGCTATTTCTGTTGGCAATTTGAGGAGCTGGAGGATGATTCATTCTGTTGGCTGCTTTCCTTTGAACCTGAGCTTATTGATGGCAAGCATTGGCTCAATTTCAGGAGGTTTGTTGAGCCGCGAATTGAGCTGGGTAGCATAGGTGGCGTCTTGGATGTCGGGGATCATACATTGAACGACATCGGTTAAGCATTTGAGGGCGGCTCTTTGTTCATGAGGCTTGACTAGGAAGTGCCAATATGTTTCCATGTTTAAACTGTTAACCCCGACGATTAACCTTCCTCTGCTTTCTAACTCTGGATAACACGTTTGCTCCAATGTATTCGCTGTAGTAACCTTTCCAGGTGTACACTGGGAAATCATGTTTGCTATGTAGAGTGTATCGTTAACTAGATCAATCAAATTGTTAGAAGTCAATCTACACCTTGAAGCTGCTCTTTCTGCCTTTAACACCTGTGTGTGCCACTTCGTGAACAGTATATCCTTATGAACCTCTAGTATTCTTGGCAAATTGGAGGCTTTTCCCGATTTCGAATCTTGCCATTCGAGATATGCTGTAATAGCTTCATCGGCTTGATTCAAGTCATCCCTTGCCTTTTCTACCTGCTCATTTACAACTGTAGTTAATTCGCAGAGTGGTTCCGCTTGAGAGAGGTATTGAGCCAAGAGTTTAACTTGCGCTATAAGCGCATTGTTGATCAACATCGCCTCTTTTCTGAATTCCATTATCTGCGAATCTCCTCTGATATTCTCTAGCTGCGATGTAATTTGAGCGATATGCTCATCCTTGGTTTTTAACAATTGCTCATTCGCCGCTTTTAATTGCTCCAAAGCCTCCGTCAATTCATTTTGTTTCTGGATCACTGCTTGATTAATCCTCTGTTTCTCCTCCTCCCATTGCTGAGCCAATTGGCTATTTATTTGTTGTTGCTCCACTAACCGTTCGCCTGCACGCGGTGTCCTCTGTTGTTGTTCTGCTAATTGTTCCTCGGCTTGTATTACCCTCTGTTTTATATCAGCTAATTCTATTTGCAGCGTGGAGATTTCCTGGTCTTTAATCTTTAATAGAAGACTTACCTCCGATGCCTTGTCGATAGTTGTAGCTGAATAAGCTCCAGCGTACTGTGACAATTTAGTTAGATCATCGGAGGGTTCTAGTTTCTCCTTCCACACTACATTTCCCATGACCGTTTGTTCAGGAAAGATAGAAGGTTGATCAAGCCTTCGTATCTTTCTTGATCATTTGACCACTGCTCTGTGCCTTAGGCTGTAGAAGACATCCAATGGAGGAATATCTTCTATATGTAGAGTGATTTGGTCGCTAGGACCCTTCGGAATTACTTCCACATCCTTAGTTTTAGGTGGGCCGCTGGTTCCGCTCAGAACCTGAGATGAGGTATCATCCTGCTCACTGCTGGTTTTAGGAGTATCAGTGCTTAGCGAGTCTTTTCCTCCACTGATAATAGTGCTGAACTGCTGCCATTCCTTTTGCAGTTCGGGCTCTGTGATAGCACCCGTTGTAGTATCGGTGGTGGTTTGTTTAGACTGAGATTCCTTCAACAATTGCTCTTGTTTTTCCTTTTCTTGCTGCTCCTGTTCTTTCTGCCACATCTCCGCCTGCTCTCTTTGCTGGTTGTCCTCCTGCTCTTTGCACTGTCTATCTTCCTCTTCTTTCTTTGAGCGCTCTTCCTGCTCTTTCTTTGAGCACTCTTGTTGTTCTTTCCTTAAGCGCTCCTCTTGGTCTTTTTTTTGTTGCTCCTCCTGCTCATTATTATTGGCCTTCATTGTAGCAGGAGGTTCCTTTGTCTGTTGTTGGCCAGGCTCGCTTGATGATGCTGCTTGGGTTGGCATTAATAAATCTAGAGGCAGAGTTTGCAACCTATGCTCTCTGAGTTTATTAAACTCAATTAACCCTTCATCGTTGTATCACATCCTGGTGAGTTCTTTGGCTTGACCTATCGATTTGGCTGAGGAGAAAACATCATCAAACATATCTTCTTTATGATCAAATGTTGCTAATTTGGCATGCTCCAAAGCGGCATATGCAGTTCACTTTGGGTCAAATGCTCTATTCGGAATTGTAGAAAGATTTAGAGCTTGAATCTTCTTAGCCTCTTTTTCCGCATGTTTTAGATCATGCAGGGTGAAGACTCCACATCTGAGGGGAAAAGTAGGCCAACCCCTTTTCTTCTCCTTTTTGAGAGTCTGTGTGGTACTCTCAGCTGTAATCTGGTATGCAATTTCCCTTGCTAACAGTTTGTCAGGGACATATATGGGGAGGACATGAGGATTGGCTTGGCTACCAAAGACTCTAACATAAGTAAAATACTCTTCACCAAACCAACTAGCCAC
>APFE031315923.1:0-10554 GCA_000404065.3 Pinus taeda | reverse complement strand
GTGAAGGGTATGAAAAATGTTTGTGAACTCTGGCAGATCTTGGTCTCGTCCCTACTGCAGTGCGGTCCATTTGATGTATTTGTCCTCATAGCTTTTGACAGAGTAGTACTGCTCCTTGATGGCATCCCGAAAGTCATTCCAAGTGGGTACGACTGAAAATAGTGAGCTTGTACTTTCATCCTTCTACTCGCAGTAGGTTTTCCACCAGTCCTTGACGTGGGGGGCTGCTTTGAGAAGAGCGAAAACAATCTTTTCCTGACTTGAAAATTCATGAACAAAAAAATAACCCTCTAATAGATTTAACCATTTGTCTACGGAATCTGCATCTATTTGACCCTCGAATATGGGGATTTCGAAATTAACTTGTACTTTGAACGATGTGGCGTTTCCAGAGTAGCTATTGGAAGCCGATGCGTTGCCTCTGGGTAGTTGCTGAAGGATCTGTGCAAAGCTATCCATCATTGCATTCCATTGCCGCTCGAGGGCTTCTTCGAGCAAGATTTTGATAGGATCTCTTGCCCCCTCGTCTTTCTTTTCATCCACCATGGGAGGCCGTCGAGATTTGCGAGGCTGGTCTTGCAAAGGTTCGACCAGTTCAAGCCCTAACTCCTTATATCTCAACCTCGTTGGGGACATGCAAAGAAAAACAGAGAAAAAGCAGACCGCTCTGATACCATTGATCTAGATTTAAACAAGCACTCAACAAATTATAGAGATAACCATAAACACAAGGATGCAGGAGAAATAATACTTCATTTCATTAATGTAATATACTAAGATATGCTTACAAACATAAATGGAAATAAACCAACTAGGGCGATGGTAGCTTATCTTTGAGAAGAGATGTGGAGGTTACATGCCTTTGAATTGTGTTACAATGAAGCTCGAAGGCCTATATATTGTTGAGAAATAATGGAAAACCCTTCACATCCCAAAACTTGACCCTAGAAGATGAAACGCCAAATTGTGGGGCTTTTTTGGATAAATTGGTACATTAATTTCCCGGGGTCGTAACTTTGGAATACGATCTCCGTTTGACGCGTACAATAGCTCGTTAGAAAGATCTATCTGAGAAATACAACTTTGGGAAGGGAAACATCAGTCCATGGACCCATTTTGCCCCCAAACTTCCCAAAAAACGTCGTTTAGGGCCTTAAAACGACTCCGGAAGTTCAGGACCCGAAAAACTGCTAAAAATAGTAAATTGTGCTACAATTGAGGAAACTGAAAAGATTGAAAGAGAAAGTTGTGGGGGTCCAAATGGGATAAGTGGGTGGCCACCAACATCCACCTGGATCATTCCTCCCCCCTTAGGAAGCAATGTTTCCCATTGCATTGAGTTCCTCCCTGAGATGAGGAAGCTTTTGCTGAGCTGGGTCTCTAGTGAGCTGTTCTGCAATCTCTGATGTGTCAAGAAACAGTGGTAAGCATGGTCGACGATGGTCCACATTGAACATTCAGTGCAAGTGAAGGAATGGAGGAATGCTATGCTTCAAAGTATTGTTTCCTGTAGCCTTGGTGCCGGTGTAAGGACCGTGTCGGAGTGGTCTGCGTTTTTGATGGGTTCTGTTAAGGCGTTCTCTCTGCAGATGCAACCAAACTTTGTCGCCCACGTGAAAGTTGTGTGGTTCCCGTGTGGGTGAGGAGAAGTTGTTCCTGTGTTCTGTCATGACCGTATCCCTTTGTTGCTGCTGTTGCATGGAGGAACCCTTTGCGGGGGTCATGGATGTAGCAACGATCTTCCCCTTACTTTGGGAGCGAGCCAGACAGAAAATGAATTTCCTAGTCTGGGAGATGAGCTTGCTGCATTTCTTGGCAATGATCAAAGAGGTGGCAGTAGGTGGGGCTACCTCTGGTATCCTGTATAATGAATTATCTAAAGAAATGATGACAGCGCGAGGCCTTGACTCATACACAGCATGTCGCCTCCACAAGTATGGCTGGCCTAATAGTACATCGCAAACATCCAGAGGTGTAACATCACACAATACCTCATCGGTGAAGGGCTTGATGCTGTAGGGAATGCATAATTGTTGGAAAACTTTGAGATCTCATCCTTCGTGAAACCACTCTATACTATGTGGTTGCAGGTGTGGTGTAGTCGGTAGGCCCAACTGCTTCACGACCTCTACTGAAATGAGGTTCTTTTGGTTGCCACGGTCGACAATGAATTGCAACAGTGAACCATTCACCCACATCTGTGAGTGGAAAAGACGTTCCCCCTCCTCTGGATCTTCGGGCTCATTTTTCTGGATCTTGGTGGTGGCAACAGTGGCGCTGGGATCCGCATCAATGATCTCCTTCCCTTTGCCATTCCCCTTGTTGGGTTTTGGCTCAGGGTCAGAACATGCATCTAATTCGGAAGCCTTCAACTCGGCCACCAGCGACTGCTTGGTCTGACACTAACTTGTGTTGTGAGTGGGGCTCTCATGGAACTCACACCACTTTCCTGTGCCCTTCTTCGGCTTTGTGGTGTTGTTCTTTTCTTGTGGCTTCGATGGGTTGTCTTGGGTCAGCCCGCCTTGGCTTTGTCGTTTGGGCTTCGGATTTGCAGATCCAAAGTCTCGCTTTTTCTATTTGAACTTTTGCTCGATCTTGATAGCGTATTGGTACGCCGCGTTGAGCGAGGAGATGTTCAGGAACTCCATCTCTTCCTGGATGTATTAGTGTAGGTAGCCGCGGTATTTGAGTACCAGATGTAGTTCAAAATATTTGATACCCAACTATGTGCAAAGGGTATGAAAAATGTTTGTGAACTCTGGCACATCTTGGTCTCGTCCCTGCTGCAGTGTGGTCCATTTGATGTATTTGTCCACATAGCTTTTGACAGGGTAGTACTACTCCTTGATGGCATCCCAGAAGTCATTCCAAGTGGGTGCGGCTAAAAATAGTGAGCCTGTAATTTCATCCTTTTACTCACAGTAGGTTTCCCACCAGTCCTTGACGTGGGGGGTTGCTTTGAGAAGAGTGAAAACAATCTTTTCCTGACTTGAAAATTCATGAACAGAAAAATAACCCTCTAACAGATTTAACCATTTATCTATGACATTTGTATCTATTTGACCCTCGAATATGGGGATTTAGAAATTTACTTGTACCTTAAACGGTTTGGCGTTTCCAGAGTAGGTGTTGGAAGTCGATGCGTCGCCTTTGGGTAGCCGCTAAAGGATCTGCACAAAGCGATCCATCATCACATTCCTTTGCCGCTCGAGGGCTTCTTTGAGCAAGATTTTGATAGGATCTCCTGCCCCCTCATGTTTCTTTTCATCCGACATGGGAGGCCATCGGGATTTGCGAGGCTGGTCTTGCAAAGGTTCGACCAGTTCCAGCCCTAACTCCTTATATCCCGACCTTGTTGGGGACATGCAAAGAAAAACAGAGAAAAAGTAGAGTGTTATGATACCACTGATCCAGATTTAAATAGGAACTCAATAAATTAGAGAAATAACCATAAACACAAAGATGCAGCGGAAATATTACTTCATTTCATTAATGTAAAATACTGAGATATGCTTACAAACAGAAATGGAAATAAACCAGCTAGGGCGATGGTAGCTTATCTCTGAGAAGAGATGTGGCGGCTACATGCCTTTGAATTGTGTTACAATGAGGTTCAAAGGCCTATTTATTATTGAGAAACAATGGAAAACCCTTCACATCCAAAAACCTAACCCTAGAAGATGAAACGCCAAATTGTGGGCCCTGTTTGCATAAATTAGTACATCAATTTCCCAGGGTCGTACCTTTTGCATACGGCCTTTGTTTGATGCATACAATACCTCGTTAGAAAGATATATCTGAGAACTACCACTTTGTAAGGGAAAAATCTGTCCATGGATGCATGTTGCCCCCAGAGTTCCCAAGAAATGTCATTTAGGGCCTTAAAATAGCTCCAAAAGTTAAGGACCCGAAAAACTGCTAAAAATAGTAAGCTGTGATACAATTTAGGAAACTGAAAACACTGAAAGAGATAGTTGTGTGGGTCCAAATGGGATAGGTGGGTGGCCACCAACATCCACCCTGATCATTCCTCCCCCCTTAGGAAGCAATGGTCCCCATTGTGTTGAGTTCCTCCCTACGATGAGGAAGCTTCTGCTGAGCTAGGTCTCTAGTGAGTTGTTCTGCAATCTCTGATGTGTCCATAAATGGTGCGAAGCATGGTCAACGATAGTCCACATTGAACACTCGGTGCAAGCAAAGGGATGGAGGAATGATGTGCTTCAAATCATTGTTTCCCGTAGCCTTGGTACTAGTGTAAGGACCATGTCGGAGTGGTCTGAGTTTCTGATGGGTTCTGGTAAGGCATTCTCTCTGCAGATGCAACGAAACTTTGTCGCCCACCAGAAACTTGTGTGAAACCCCTGTGGGTGAGGATAAGTTGTTCCTGTTATCACTCAGGTTCTCCCTAGGCTCCTAATAGGGATACGACCGAGGTAACCACAAACCAATCTTCTGATTGCAGGTTCTAGCCCACCTGCAATCGGAGAAGGCTCTCTCCTTTTGATTCAACCTTAGTTGATGATTTTAGGCTAGCTTTCTAACTTCAAGGGAGTGTTGATTGTGATTGGAAAGAAGGTAGGATTGTCGAACAAAGAGGCATGGTAAGGTGTGATAAGTTTCGAACCATTGGGCATGGAGTCACAGATTGAGGCTTGCGAGCGTTTTCTTGGTCATAAGGGGATACAGAGTGGGAGAGCCACACAAGATACAATTTTCTGTCCGCTGAAAGTACGTAGTGAACATCAGGGATGAAAGGCAAAGGAGAATCATTTCATCATGTTGACAAAGAGGAGAAATGGATGAATGGGATCCAGGAGCAGTTAAGAATTCCTAAGACATGCACTCATATGTGAAAGAAACAACGTAAACCAGATCATTTAAGAATACAAGCTCATAACTGTTTCTGAAGAAAAAATTGAAAAACGCAGAAATTGAACTTAAGGTGTAATGAAACAAATCTTAAGCTATTCTTTTTTCCTGCAATTTAGAAAGGCGGAAAGGTGGTAAAAAACATAAAATTAAACAGAGGAGAGGAACACTTATTGGATCATGTAGAAGCACAGGAATTTTGTGATCATTCCTTGGCCAAGAGAAAAGATCAAGTAGTTTCGCAATCCATGCTTTCAACAATCTTTGATTATGGAAATTATGACAGTTATAGTGCGAGTCTTTGCTTAGAGAAAATGCTGGAAAGAAGACTGACCAACAACTACTACCAACCAACCAACCCTTCACAACATTGCTCAGGGTCGTATTTATAAGAAAAATATCGGAAAGACATCATTACAAGTGACCTCAACGGGTCTGCTTAGAACTCTTCAAAAATCTAAGTGTTGCTGGAATTAAATGCAAGTAAATCTTTTTGGTTGCGCTGGGGGCAGCTCGATCGGAACAGGTGACGAGGTGGCCCTTGGGGACCAGATGCGGTGCTGCTGGAGTGATTGTGCTTCGGGAACTACAGTTCGGCTCTGGTGTGAATTGAATGTGCAATAATTACGATTTGAGAGCTTCAAGTAGTTTCGCCCTCTTTCTATGAATCTGTTGGAAGATATTAAATGTTCTCCTGCTTCGGGCCGCCGCTCAAGATATTCGCTGATACTCTTTGCCGCTACATTGATGGCTCCCGTCGTCGACTGATACTCTTTGACACGCTTGATGCCTGATGATTTGATCTGCTACACTTTAAACTCTGTGATTGATCTGCTGCTGTCTTTAAACCGGATCCTTTTGGCATGATCGAGTGATTTTCGGGCTTTTTCGGCGCACAATGGGCTAAGAAATCAGAATATTCCTTGAAGATTCCTCGAAATGGCCTATTTCTTGTAGCGATGCGCGATTAGCGATTTTTCTTCATGCGCAAAGTTTTCGGCTTTCTGGCTGCTCACGTAAGCATGGCGTCAGTTGTATGGCGGATGACGTCAGCTGTGGGTCCCTGGTACAGAGCGACGTGGTGAGATACTGGAGGTAATGTGATGAAGAAACTCTGATGCGATATTGCGATATCGCATCGATGGGGAACGGGGGTGCTTGGGTTGGAAACTTGGCGCTTGCGACTGCCGATCGGTGATATCGCAATATCGCATCGACGGGAAATGGAGGGGTGAATGAGTTGGACACTCGGCGCTTGCGACCGCTGATCGCCGATATCGCAATATCGCATCGGTGGAGACGGATGGGTGATGACCTGCATGGAGATGAAAGTGCGATGTTGCGATGCGATATGGCTTTGAGGTTGTAAGTTTTGGGAGGAAAGAGCAAGTAAGTGGGTGTGAAGGGCATTGGAGGTTTCGGAAGGGGTCCGATTTCCTCAGAGGGATTTTATACTTTGGAAGGAGTCCATTGTATCTGGGAGGTGGTTTTGGAGGTCAAGGGTTCTTGCCGAATTTTAGATAAACTGAGCAATTCCCGGGAGTACTTATGGTTATTTTTCAACTTGGGGGAGGGGTATTACGTAGGGGGATTTTACTTAACATTAATAGGGGGATAAGGAAAATAGGGAGCTAAATAATAATGTTAGTGGTTAATATGGAGATGGCAAGAAAGCACTAAGTTCGGGAGAGCTTAGGCTGTTACAAGGGGG
The DNA here is from genome assembly GCA_000404065.3 of Pinus taeda. NCBI lineage: Eukaryota > Viridiplantae > Streptophyta > Pinopsida > Pinales > Pinaceae > Pinus > Pinus taeda. The sequence continues at coordinate 3,974 of APFE031315923.1, read as the reverse complement.
TAGGACCATACTTTAGGAGAAAATATGGAACAGCTTTGAGTAAAGCAGATATTTACTCAAGCCAGTGTTATGAAGATGATGGAACTTAAGAGGTGTCAAGCAGATCTTGACCTCTTTTGGGGACGTTAGTTAATGATTGAGGAGAATAGAGGAGGGGAGTCAGTTGTACCTCTTTTGAGATTTTTGCATACAAATCCTTACTGATTATGTCCTCAATGATATGACATCTGAAAACCTGGAACTGGTCAGCAATTCAACAACCTCAGAACTACCTACCCAACCTACTTACCTAGCATTTTCTCTTCTTTTGTTTAGGGGTGCACTTAGACTTGCAAACCCGTCATTCATTTTTCTTTTGATGCTTTCCTATCTACATACTACCCTTATTTCTTCCAGAGCCCAAATTAAGCTGTTGGGCTCCTCTGCTTCTCTACCTATCTAAGAATCTGCCAAGATTAAACTGTTTGGACAGATTTACAATCTCCATATTCTAAAACAAGAAATTTAAACCTAGGGAGACCAAGATTAAACTATTTGGACCTCCCTTTAACTGAAAAAATAGCGATACTAGGATAACTTTACAAAATTTGAAGGCAAATTGGATGAACTTGAAGTAGCCTTCTTCACTTGGAGACTGCTAAGCAAATATGGAGCATTGCAGCAAGCAAAGTACGACATATTTGGCCTATAAAATGCCAATCATGAAAAATGAATAACCTGCTGCAGCAGGAAGCTAATAGTGGCTCCACTCAGGGATGGCTTCTCCTTGTGAAAAGTCAAGAACAGCAGGTCAGAACGCCTTGGTTTTTAGTTTCTTGCTGTCTTCTGCAAAACTTATTTTCTCCGGCCGCTTTATTCCTTCTACTTACCTACCCTAACCAGTAGTTACTTTGCCGTTAGGTGAAATCAAACAACCAGTGCAGCCATTTAAGCAACTGTGAAACAAGATGAACTTGCTGACTGATAGTTTCTGAATGTAAAAGCATCATTCGGGTGTATGCTTTTATAACCAAAATTGTGGCATCTACCGCTTGTTGTTGAAGTATGTGGTCTTCACTGAGAAAGCACGTTAACAAAATTGGGTTAAGCCGAAGTTCCATGTAGTCTGCAATGGGATCAATAAACTTATCATGTGAGAGAACTTCTTCTGGGTCTGCTTGGTCAGACGGAGCGACTGCATCCTCAGTGGTAAGCCTGGCAGTCGACCATTCTATCTCTGTCCTGTCAATAGAATCATGTAGAGTTTGTAAATCAACAGGTAGCAGCATCTCCTCTTGAGTTGGGGACGGGAGACTTCGACATGATTCAGGATCTTCTTGGTCAGATGGAGTAGCTGCATCTTCAGTAATGATCCTAGCAGCTAGTCCTTCTGTCTTTGCCTTGAAAATTGAATCATACAGAATCTGCAGGTCCTCAGGCAACAGTGTTTCCTCCTGAATAGGGGAAGGGAGACTTCGGCATGATTCCGGGTTCTTTGGGTCAGACGAAGTAGCTGCATCTTTGGTAATGATCCTAGCAGTTGATCCTTCTGTCTTTCCCTTGGTACCCAGATCATACTCAAACTGTAATTCAGGAGATAGCACTATTTCCTTGTGAACTGGGGGAGGAAGATTTTGGTAAAACTCTTGAGGGTCGCGAAAATTACAAGACTGTATCTGAGCTCCCAAGAGTTCAACTTCATTCTCATATTTTTCAACAACCAACTCAAGGAAAAGTTTAGTCCGGCCACCTGGTATTTTTGACAATACCGGTCTGAAAAATTCTTCATTAAGCTCAAACTCTGATAAACTTTCTCTGCATTTATCTAAAGCTTCATCAAATGGAAGTTCCTCCCAGGATTCGGTCATTCTCTCTTATTGTTAACACGTGGAACACTTGGCTGTAACATTTGGTTCATTCCTCAATGGAGCCTTTGATTGAAATTGAAGTGGAGTCGCCAGGTGGATGCCTAGACTCTGAAGTGCCTGATCTCTGTCCACCATCAAAGATCAGAACTAAGCGTGACAAGCTTTGAAGAATAGGAGCACTTTCTCCAGTGGGGTTTAAAGATGAACAAAGCGCTTGAATCCCCAATGGAGTACGCAGATACAGGTCGACCGAGGCTTTTACAAGTCGGTTTCTTCTTCTGTAGGATTGCAGACTGGTTGCATTGATTTATCTGAGGAGGTCCCCAGTGGAGTCGCCATTATGTTATCACTCAGGTTGTCCCTAGGCTCCTAGTAGGGATACGGCCGAGGTAACCACAAACCAATCTTTGGATTGCAGGTTCTAGCCCACCTGCAATCGGAGAGGGCTCTCCCCTTTTGATTCAACCTTAGTTGATGATTTTAGGCTAGCTTTCTGACTTCAAGGGAGTGTTGGTTGTGATTGGAAAGAAGGTAGGATTCTCGAATAGGGAGGCACGGTAAGGTGTGATAAGTTTCGAACCATTGGGCATGGAGTCACAGATTGAGGCTTGCGAGCGTTTTCTTGGTCACAAGGGGATACGGAGCGGGATAGCCACACAGGATACAATTTTCTGTCTGTTGAAAGTACGGAGTGGACATCAGGGATGAAAGGCAAAGGAGAATCATTTCATCATGCTGACAAAGGGGAGAAATGGATGAATCGAATCCCGAAGCAGTTAAGAATTCCTAAGACATGCAGTCATATGTGAAAGAAATAGGGTAAACCAGATCATTTAAGAATACATGCTCATAATTGTTTCTGAAGAAAACATTGAAAAACGTAGAAATTGAACTTAAGGTGTAATGAAACAAATCTTAAGCTATTCTTTTTTCCTGCAATTTAGAAGGGCGGAAAGGTGGTAAAAAACATAAAATTAAACAGAGGATAGGAACACTTATTGAATCATGTAGAAGCACAGGAATTCCGTGATCATTCCTTGGCCAATAGAAAACATCAAGTAGTTTCGCAATCCATGCTTTCAGCAATCTTTGATTGTGGAAATTATGACAGTTACAGTGTGAGTCTCTGCTCGGAGAAAATGCTGGAAATACGACTGACCAACAACTACTACCAACCAACCAACCCCTCACAACATTGCTCAGGGTGGTATTTATAAGCAAAATATTGGAAAGACATCATTACAAGTGACCTTGACAGGTCTGCTTAGAGAATTCTTCAAAAATCTAAGTGTTGCTGGAATTAAATGCAAGTAAATCTTTTGGCTGCGCTGGGGGCAGCTGGATCGGAACAGGTGAAGAGGTGGCCCTTGGGGACCAAATGCGGTGCTGCTGAATGATTGTGCTTCGAGAACTGCAGTTCGGCTCTGGTGTGAATTAAATGTGCAATAATTACGATTTGAGAGCTTCAAGTAGTTTCGCCCTCTTTCTATGAATCTGCTGGAAGATATTAAATTTTCTCCTGCTTCGAGCCGCTGCTCAAGATATTCGTTGATACTCTTTGCCGCTACATTGATGAATTCTGCCATCGACTGATACTCTTTGACATGCTTGATGCCTGATGATTTGATCTGATACTCTTTAAACACTGTGATTGATCTGCTGCTGTCTTTAAACCAGATCCTTTTGGCACGATCGGGCGATTTTCGGGCTTTTTTGACGCGCAATGGGCTAAGAAATCAGAAGATTCCCTAAAGATTCCTCGAAATGGCCTATTTCCCGTAGCGATGCGCGATTAGCTTCGCGCTAATTGCGCATCGAAAACTGCCTCTGTTTCTTGATCTGGAGCTCTGAAGTGCGATTTTTCTTCCTGCACGAAGTTTCGACTTTCTGGCTGCTGACGTCAGCATGACGTCGGCTGTACGGCGGATGATGTCAGCTGTGGTGGGTCCGTAGTACAGAGTGACATGGCGAAATGTTGATACCGGAGGTAATGTGATGAAGAAACATCGATCGGTGATATCGCAATATCGCATCAGCGGGGAAAGGAGGGTGCTTGAGTTGGACACTCAGCGCTTGCGACTGCCAATCGACGATATCGCAATATCGCATCGGCGGGGGACGGAGGGG
>APFE031315920.1:840-13591 GCA_000404065.3 Pinus taeda | reverse complement strand
GATAGCCTTCGAAATGCTTTTGCTCTGCATTAGCGAAGTACATCAACGCCACTTCAGTCAATCTCCGGTTTGGTTTATGAACTGAACGACTTGGAACTTGTCTTGTCTCTTGGTTGTTTCTTGGTTTTTCCTGCTTGGTTAGCCTTCTGGGTTGAGTTCTTGTGCTGCTTCTTGTCCCTTGGTGTACCTGGTCACTGTTGGCCTAGCTTTGGCTTGCTTGTTTTTTATTTTTGCATAGCAAACTTGACTGGCGCGCTTTTATAGCGTTACAGTCGCGCCAATTGGCACTAGTTGCTCATTGACAACCCGCGCTAATCCCTAAAAGGTGCTAGTTGCAGCCTGACAGTCGCGCCAGGTCTGGGAACTTTTGAAGTTTGCTTGGTTCTAAGCCTCTTGAGCTTGGCTTTTGTTCTGGGTACCTTTTTTCAACTACTTGAGTGTGTAGGAGTCTTGTTTGACTGGCTTTGATCTTTACCCTTTGGGTGTTTGCCTTTTTCCATCGATTTCACATTTCTAGCCCTAGGGCATCTAGTGGATTTGTGTGTCGAGCCTTCCTCAGGTGTTTTGGTCTTCTATTGGTCTAGTCGACTCTCTGATTGCTCCCTTGCACTTGTTTGGTGGTTGTTAATTCCTTTATTGCGTTATTTGAGTGACTTGCCTCTTTTTCACTTGAATTCCGCTTTGTTTCACTTTGAGCCTAGATTACATGGCTCATTGGTGTCTTTGGGATGTTTCTAGTTCTTTGAAGGATTGCTTTGTGATTTAGGGATCTGAATGTGCTTGTATTGAGTGGAATTTGTTTGTTATCATTTCTCAAAGTTTGTTTAGTGCATTTTGCCATCAACATAAAAGGAAAAATCTCTTTTGCTTTGCATTAGTTAATGAGAATTAGAGCTTTTCATTGTGATTAGTGATTAGTGATCTTGAAGAAAAGTTTGTTAATTTCCATTAGCTGCATTAGAGAGAATCTTTGATGTTTTGCGATCATTTCGTTTGTGTGAAAGCTCTTAAACTCTCTCATAGCTAGCATTCATCGAATGAAATGACATATTTTGGCATATAGTTTTCATTTAGGAAATTTTGAGACATTACATACGGTAAGGCCTGAAAACTGAAACATAATACAAGATCAATTTTAAAATGAACTGAATGAGTCTAACAATGCATTGGAACATAACTTACACTTTTTAGAGGTCTAGGCTAGAGACGTGCTCCGGCGTCGTTAAACCTAGTCACTTTTGTTTCCACTCAAGGTTGGGTGATTCCTCCTTTTGTGACTCAATAATGGTCTAGTACGGATTTGTGCTCCCATGTACCATTGAGTATATGGGGAGACCCCACTAGGTTATCATCCTTTATCCATAGGAAGCCGTGTCTGCCGCCTTACGACCCGTAACGCACCGAACACAGCATTCAGGAAGATTGATTGCCGTATGGAAAGTCCTTGGTTTTCATACGATTGCTAAGGTGTATATGCAGTTTTACGGATTGTCTGGTAAACCCTTTTGCCTAGTTCTCCAGAGTAGTCACTTTTGATCCTTTTCGGACTCCCTAAAAGAAAAGGCTCACCTGAGCATTTGTCACTTTGGGCTCACTAAACATTCGAAGGCGACTAGAGTCACCTTTTTTTCCTTTTCTCGACTCTTTGAAGATGAAAAGGTCAGGTTATGTCCTTGTGTCATAAAATTTATTCGTTCACGTTCACACTTACCCTGTTAGATATTGTTTGCGTTAGTTTGAGTAGGGTCCTTTCTTGTTAGTTTGTCTAGGATTTTTTGAATCGAATCATCCTGGCGGAATCATCGATCCCGTCTCCCATCCCTAGTGACCAAGGGTCTCCTTCTTCTGCTGCTCCTAAGACACCGGTTGGTAGTGGCACTCTCCCTGTTATTCCGAGTGTCCAACCGCTGAACTCCTGCGCTCCAGAAGACAATTTTGATGATCTACATTGGAACCCTGTTTGGGAGCCTTCCGAAGAGGATACTCCTTTTACTCCTACTAGTGTTTCGGTCCCAATGTCTTCCTCTGATATGGATGACACATCTCCCATCGCGAGTGAAACACCCGTTGTGACGAGTGTCGAAACTCCTATCTCGGCTGTAACCCCACCCTTCAGTGTCACCCCTCTCGGTGTCACATTGCCCTTACACTACAGGGATTTGAGGGATGTTATGGGTTCTAGGAACTCTTCCTCAGGTACCATGTGGGATCACAACATCACTCCCACTACGGGATCTTTTATTCCTCAAATTCACAATACAGTTGTCACTTCAGTCTCGACTATTCCAACTGTTTGTGTAGCTTCTTCAGCCCCTGTTGTTAGTGCCGTTACGACATCCTTGATTGTAACCACTATTGCTGGTCTGTCCCACGGTTCGGTAAATAGTGGCCAGTCGATTCCTACATCCAAAGTTGTCGATCCTACACTTAGTGCCCCACCTTCTTCTGGTTCCATTCTAGTAGGGGAGGCATACAATCAGTATTTGCAAGCCATCCAGAATCGAGGCGCGCAAGGTCTCGTTCGTTATTATGACCCCGTAGGGCATCATCTTTATATTGGATCCTTGCCATCTCAGCCTGCGGTTGAGGTCTCAGTCCCGTTAAGTGTTGCTTGGGGTACCACTTGTTACGGTGGTGGCCAAGCACCCCTTTCAGATCAAGGACCGTCTTATCAAGGACTGTCTTATCAAGGACCACCTTATCAGGGTCAGCCATCTTACACGCAACCTTCTTATGGGCATCAGTATTACGGGCAATCTTATCCAGGGTAGCCTAGAGGCCCACAAGGACAACCCTTTCAGGGAAAACCTTCGGTCTATGGTGGTCCGTCTTTCACTTATCTTGGGCAGCCCTCTGGAAATCCAGGACAACCTTATATGCAACAAGGACAACCTGGGATCCAGTAGGGATACCCTTCCGGTCAACCCTTTGGTCATCCAGGACAACCTTATATGCAACAAGGACAACTGGGATCCAGCAGGGGTACCCTTTTGGGCAGGGTGGTCAACCTTACGTACAGCAAGGCCAACCCACTGTCCAGTCTGGTCAACCGTCTAGACAAGTTGGTCAACCTCAAGGACAACCAACTGTCCAGCCCGCTCAGCCATCTGGTCCGTCAGGACAACCCTCGGTTGTACAAGGACAACCCAACGCCCAACAAGCTCAACCTTCTGGGCAAGTGGGTCAATCCCAAACTCAACTAGGGAAACCTTTCGACCAGGTGGCCCAACCCCAATCCTCTCAAGGACATCTTTCTGGGCCGGCTCAACTGAGCATGCAAATGGTTATTGCTTCTAAGGCTCAACCCGGTTTCCAGCCCCAGGCTGGGCCCTAGACCCAAGCTGGTCTTCAAATGCAAGGTGGGTTTCAATCTCAACCTTCTTATCAAGCGTAGCCTGGTCCCTAGGCTCAATATGGAGCCCAACAACCTTATGGTTTCCAACAACCCTAGGGGCAAGTTCAGTTTGCCCCGTACCAAAATTATCAACAAATGCAGGTCACTCCTTATCAGAATTACCAGCAATAGTATGTTGCTCCTGCAGGCCAAGTTGGTAATCAATGGGGTGCTGGGGGGCAAATCCAGGGTCAGCCATCCAGTTACGGCTATAACTCCTATGGACGAAATCCCTACGGATAGAACCCCTATGGGCCAGGTCCGTCCGGACAAAATCAATGGGGGCAACCAACAACTGGTTGGAACCCTAGTGCTACCCCTTATCCATAGCCACAGATGTCCTTCAACCCTCAGTTACCCTTCTTAGCAACATTGGAACTACCAGATGTGTCCAAATAGACTAATGTTCCTATCCTCCATAATCCATTCTGGCCACTGGTTCCAACCAAGATTCTCGGTGATTGTCCCAAATTCGATGGAAAAGCTGGAGAGGACCCCCAAGCCCATGTTATGACTTATCACCTTTGGTGTTCGTCAAATTCGTGGCTTGATGATTCAATCCAGCTCCGCCTTTTTCAAAGGACTCTCACCAGCTCTGCTGCTAAGTGGTATATTGAGCTAACTTGCGGATCCTTTCAAGATTTTAACTTGTTGGCAATGGAATTTCTAACTCATTTTCAGTTGCCAATTCGGTATGAGACGGGAACACATCTCCTCACGTCTCTTAAACAGGACATGACCATGCACATATTCGATCATATACTTGAATGGAAATGGCGTCATTGCTTGATTAAGTTCTGGATTCTTGATTAGCTCCTGACCGATTGGTTTACAACCTCCTTTTTCCCTGCGATCGCGCGAGACATTGCTATGGGAGCTTGTGTAATTGAAGAGCAGGCTATTGCGTGTGCTTAGTACCTCGACTTGGTTTATTCCCAGTCTGGTACCCTATATGATTATTTGCCTAACGCCCCAAGACCCGGAACATCCAAAGCTCTGCCAAAGCCATCTGTTGACAGTGTTATTGGATCTGTAAATCCGTCTTCTAAGAAATCTTCGGTGAACCTTGGGAAGCAAAAGTCGAATGCTTCAAATGAAAACACTTCTCAGGGTGTGTCTAATTTTGGAAATACTTCTGAGGTTAACGCCGTCCAGTCCACCACTGCGATAAAGCCTCGAAAGGAAAGAAGAAGGGAAAAGGGAAAAATAAATCTGATCAACCCAAGCAGGACCCCCCTAAACCTCCACCCGAGGAAGGAGCCAAATGTAAACCCAAGTATCCTTGTCTTATTTGTGGTGAGGATCACTATACCAAAGACTGCCCAAGGTAGTCCGAAGTTAGTCGCTTGTTGAAAGGTGTTCCTGGGACTCTTGCGGTGCTGAAAGAACCTTTCCCCTCACAACAAATGCAAATGGTGGCTGAAACATCCTCATCTTCTTCTCCCTTTGGTTCTCAAGTGTTCATGGCTGGAACGATTCCCGTTCACATTACTACTGGAGCAAAAGAATATCCGCCACCTGCCGGGAAAGAGCCTGAGGTTCCCTCAAGCACTCCTTCGTCCAGTTCTGGTCCGCTCCATATCGAGAGACCTAGCACTGAGATGCCTATTCGACCCCCTCCTAAAGGTGTACTCCAGAGATCTTCTTACAACCCTAATGCTCGTGCTGCCCAACACTACAGCATCGTTGAGGATTTAGCTCAGGCTCCATTAGCTATGTCCGCTCTAGAAGTTCTCCAAAGCTGCCCCACCTAGAGGAAGTCCTTGCTATCGGCCATCGGTGGCATCGACCCGACCGACTCGGATTTGATTACTTTTGATCTCGAGAGCCATGTACCGAGACTGCCTCACCAGATTTCCTTCCTTATCCAGGTCATCATCAATTCTAAAATGATTCATCGTATGGTTATTGATGAAGGCGCTTCAACTTGCATTATGTCTGTTTCTTGTTGGAAGGCTATTGGTTCTTTGACTTTGAGTCAGTCTCCTACAACCTTGGAAGCCTTTGACGGGAGAGAGTCTCGCCCTTATGGTATCCTCCAACACTTGCCTATTACTTTGGAAGGGAAGACTGTTGAAGTGGAAGTTGAAGTCGTTGATGCTAATCTTACTTACAACATCCTTTTGGGCCGGAGCTGGACATACGCCATGCGTGCCGTGGCTTCATCTCTATTTTGTGTCATTCGTTTCCCTCATCAGGGGAAAATTGTCACGGTAGACCAGCTCCCTTTCTTTGCTTCCTCTTCCGAAGGCAACGTGCCTTTTGTGGAGCATACCTCCATTCCATTAGAGAGTGTGGGAGCTGGGATCTTTAAAGATCCCGCCCTCATGGGTGTCTTTTCACTCCCACCTCCAAACCTCGCCTCTATCAATATGATTTTGGTTCGTTCTGATCCTTGGGTCCTTCCCCCCATTGACCAAATAGAATCATGGGGCGATGAGATGCCGTTGAGTCCCGCTGAACTCAACTACATCGAGATTGTTTCTGTATCGGCTCCTCCTTCTGAATCTGCTTCTTTGAGCAGAGCTCTTGACTCGTATGCTCTTTCCCCTTGGCTTGGAGACTATGCTTCTTCGGATCCTTTAAAGGAAATATTTCTTTTTGATGAAGCCATTATAGAGACTATGTCTCTCGAGGAACTCCCTTGGTCCAATCTTCACCATCGTTCCTCATTCCTTCCTACCCATCGGGAAATGCTTGCTTGTCTCGAGCGGTTTGCTCGTTGTCTCCCCGCACAACCCCTTTAGACGCCCATCCAAGTATATCAAGTGTCCTCTAAAGGGAACCTGGGAAACATCACACAAACCCAACCGATTGACATCTCTGTTAAACCAAGGATTGTCGAGCATATCTATATCAGAGTGACTTGTACTCCTGAGGAAATTTAGCTTTATATTGGTCTTTTTCGCGAGTTTCGTGACGTCTTTGCTTGGTCTTACAAAGAAATGCTCGGCATCGACCCAAGCATTGTGGTGCATGAGATATCCACGTATCCAGGAGCTAAGCCTGTCCGACAGCGTTTACACCCCGTGCACCCCCGAAAGGCTGCAGCCATTAAAGCAGAAGTCGAAAAGCTTCTCAAGGCTAGCTTTATCTACCCCATCCCACTCACAGATTGGGTTTCCAATATCGTCCCTGTGGATAAAAAGCAGGGTACCATCAGGGTCTGTGTTGATTACCAGATATTAATCGAGATTGTCCCAAGGATAACTACCCCACACCTTTCATTGACCAGCTCATTGATGAGTGCACCAAAAGTGAGATATACTCATTTATGGACGGTTTCTCTGATTATAACCAGATTAATATTGCGCCAGCCGATCAACATAAAACCACCTTTATCTGTTTGTGGGGCACTTTCGCTTACAAAAAGCTCCCTTTCGGTTTGAAGAACACCGGTGCTACCTTCCAACGCGCGATGTCTTATGAATTCCATGATATTCGACACATCGTGCAGCCTTACTTGGATGATCTACCAGCTCATTCAGCTAAGCGTCAAGACCATCCCGCTCATCTCTGCGAAATCTTTCTCTGCTATCGACACTACCGTATTTGGCTCAACTTGCATAAGTGTGTCTTCTGCGTAGAGTTTGGCAGACTTCTTGGGTTCATCGTCTCCCAAGAGGGCATCCATCTGGATCCCCTTAAAGTCAAGGCCATTCTAAATCTTCCTCCCCCTACTTCCTTGCAGCAATTGCAGAGTTTGCAGGGTAAAGCAAACTTTTTACGATGCTTCATTCTGAACTATGCCGAGGTGGCCAAAGGTTTTACGCGGTTACTAAAGCGAGACACCCCGTTTCGATGGGATGCCACCACTCAAGAGTCCTTCAAGCATCTCAAGGCTCTCCTTGTTTCCGCTCCTTTGTTGTGTCCTCCTAATTACCATCGTGATTACACTTTGTATCTGGCCGCTGCCGATACCACCATTGGCATGGTTCTTGTTCAAGATGACGATGATGGCACTGAACATGTCATTTATTATCTCAGCCGCAATTTATTGGATACGGAATCTCGAGATGCTTACATCGAGAAGTTGGCATTGGCCGCCGTCTGTGCCGTCCAACACTTCTGCCATTATATCTTGTTGCGCACTATGACAGTGATCTATGATTGCAATCCAATGACGTACATCTTGTCACGTCAGCTGCTGGGGGGAAAGTAATCGAAGTGGATTATTATCCTCCACGAGTTCAACTTGGAATTCACTACTGCCAAGTCCAAGAAATCCCTTGTCTTCGCTGAATTGTTGTGCTCTTTGCCATCTCTTGCCGCACCCTCTCGGTTAGAGGATCATATTCTGGACGAAACCCTCTTCTTAATCAGCACCCTCGATCCCTGGTACGGGGATATCATTGTCTATTTACATACGTCCTCTTTTCATCCCGAGACATCTAAGGATGCTCGACGATGAATTCTCCATCAATCCCAACCATATCGCATTGTTGGGGACACCCTGTATCGCCTCGGCGTTGATTCTATTCTTCGCCGATGCTTAACACTTGAGGAAGCTGAGAGAGTTTTAAATGACTGCCATGCTGGCGCCTGTGGCGGTCACATGTCTGGATATGCTACTACACAGAAAATCCTCCGCGCTGGTTACTTTTGGCCCTCCATCTTTAAGGATTGTATTCTTGCCGTCCGCTCTTGTCACGAGTGCCAAATCTACCAATGGAAGATGCGTGCGCCTCCCGCTCCACTGCACCTCGTTGTCACCATCAACCCTTTTGAAAAATGGGGCATTGATTATATGACCTGTAACCCTCGCTTAGCCGGGCGGCATGGGTATATCATCGTTGTCGTTGATTACTTCACGAAATGGGCCGAAGCGATGCCCACATTGTCCGAAGACAGTCACACCGCGACACAGTTTTTATTCAATCATGTTATCTCACGGTTCGGAGTCCCTCAAGCCATCATCACTGATCACGACAAGAATTTCCGTAATCATATGATGACTGAGCTTACAACCTAGTTGGGCCTACAGCATGATAGTTCGACTCCATAGTATCCTCAGGCTAATGGCCAAGTAGAAGCCGTTAACAAGGTTCTAGTTACGATGCTTCAACGAAATATTGGCATGCATAAGTCCGACTGGCACTTGATGTTGTTCTCTGCCTTGTGGGCCTACCGAACCTCTGTGAAGGATGCCACTGGTTTCACTCCTTTCCAATTGGTTTATGGGCTGGAGGCTACCCTTCCTATCAAGTGTGAGATCCCTTCATTAAAATTAGTTGTCGAATTACTCCCTGACACTACTCTAGTAGAGGAACGCCTTCTTTACTTGGAGCGGCTAGACGAGACTCACCGACTAGCCTCTTTAGCTATCGAAGCACAGAATAAGTGAGTGAAAACTCACTTCGATCACACTGTTCATCCTCGTTCTTTTGTTGAGGGAGATTTAGTCCTGCTCTACGATCTAGCTAATGATAAGCTAGGGGCAGGGAAATTTGAGCCCATGTGGCACTGGCCTTACATTGTAAAGAGAGTTTTGCAAAAAGGGGCCTATGAGCTGATTGACTACGAAGGGAATCCCCTGGATAAGCCCCAGAATGGGCTTTACTTGAAAAAATATTATGCATGAATTCCAGGCACTCTATTTTTGTACATACGTGTGCTTTAGCAAGTGTGTTGTGTGTGCATGTTTTTATGTTTTTGTCTTGATGTGTCGGCGTGATTGCTGCTTATTGTGTCATTTTGCTTCTTGGACAGATGTCTGGTTTGCCTTACGTTGGTTTCGCTGATGGTGCCTCCCGCAGTACATGCAACTTGTCCTCTGCGGCATGGGTGATCTACGATCCTCATGGTGAGCTAATAGACCTTCAAGGGGTTTGTCTAGGTTGTACCACGAACAATGTTGCTGAGTATAGTGCTGTGATTGAGTTACTAGCCGAGGGGATTAATCTCGATATTTGAACATTGGTTGTGAACTTGGACTCTCAGCTTGTCGTCCACCAGCTCAATGGGCATTATTCTGTCAGAGACTATCGGATTTTAAGGTTATATCTACGTGTTAAGTTGTTAGAAAGGGATTTTGATTCCATCACATATCAAAATATTCCAAGATGATTTAATACGTTAACTGATGCATTAGCCAATTATGTATTGGACAGACATTTGCATAACATGTAATTTAAAATAGCATAAGAAGCATAAAACACAATAAACCATAAGCATATGTATATATATATGTACAAATGTTTGCACAACGTGCATCATCAAAAAATAATACATGTTTGTCTTAATACATCTGGAGACAACATGTCTCTCAAAAAATATGCATGAAAATAAAGCCTAGATATCTAATCCCTATGGTGCTCATGGTAGCATGTCACTGCCCGCACTAGGCGTCTCAAGAGGCAGTGGATGTGACTGGGCACCCCCACCGTGTGCCTCTGGTATGCTAACGGGACATCCACTAGCCGAGCATAATCCGAAATCCCTCGAGCGATACCCTCAAGGTTCTAGATGAGTTCTCCCCCCTCAGCACCCTCCTCCTGAGGATCTGCTGTAGGCTGGTTTCTCCTCGCGATAAGAGACATGCCGACCGGTCGCTCTGGGCCAACGTCTGCATATACATATAATTGTTGTTAGAACAAACATGTATTAACAAAAAAAAATCATAAAACATAAAATAAAAAAGAGGTCATACCTATCTCCTCATCCCAATCCTCTCCCTCTGGCAGTGGGAGATCAGGGTTGCCTGTGAAGTCAGTCCCTACATACGGCCAATCCTCGACCACGATCAGCTGGCGGCGGAGCCACCCAAAAAACTCTGGCCTCCATGACATTTGCTGACCTCCCCCCCCCTCTAGGCATCAGCGCCACCCAACGAGCCATTCTCGGCTCTCGAGGCACTAGATCAGGTACGAAGGCCCCTTGACCTTGAAAGATTGGTAACCGTTCCAAAATGAACATCACCAGAATAGAACCATACACAAAATGCTGCAGCTTGCCTCACTTACCTTTTGTAAGCTGCCTCTTCATGTTGGTAGTCACCGCTGTCACCCAATTGATGATAGTTTGATTCAGACATTCTGTAGCCAATATAAGTTGGTTCTTTGTTGCCTCGTGGGGTGCCTGTGCCCCTGCAGCCTGTGTGATGGTAAACAACACTGCTTTGAGTGTTAGATCCCGAATAGTGGAGATATCCACTTTTGAACTGCTGGATCTAAATTGTGCCCCTGTGCACACTCGAGCCATCACCTCCTCCATCTTCTCACCAGATGGCCTGCTACCTGTCAATAGAGGCACTGGCCCTCTGCGTGGCAGTCCGATGATGAAGTAGACATCAGATGCATCCAGTTCCAGCAGTTGGTCTCGTATACGGAACACTTGCTCGTGTTCATCCCAAAGATTGATCAAATATTGTAAGAGCTCCGGTTGAGCTCGTAGGTAAGGCGTGAGGAAGTATTTCTTTAGCTCGCAATTTCTAAGGGCTTCCATGCAATCTTCGTCTGCTATGGCTAATTCATCTACTCTATCATGCTCCCTTTCCTTCCATTGGATGACCATTTTGTTTGTTTCCCTGCAGCCACAAGATAAAAAACAATGATTAGATCCTTGGCAAACTAAAAGATGGACTAAAATGGAGTAGGAGAGGATGCCTCTTACCTGGAACTAGCGGCACTCCAAATGGTCGCACGGATTCGTCGTAATCGTCACCCAAAGATTGCACACCAAAAGCACTATTGTCACTCTCTAATGAGATAAAAGTAAAAAGTAATTTTTGTTTTTACCATTTTCACATGTTTATAGCTTTTTTAACCCTAAATAGGTTTTAAAAGTCATTTTTATGAATATTTTAATATATATTTCTGTCAAAAATAGGTTTTACACTTGTTTTCGTGCAGCGACAAGTTTTTGTGTGACTTAGGCGATGAAACGAGTTGTATTTTATACTTTTTTGAACTAGGTAAATACACGAAAAAGTCATTATGGAGTCATCTTTCTGCTCTTTTTTGACTGTCTAAACATGAAAAGAATGCCGAGTTATTCCTCTCGACTCGCTAAACATAAATGAGAGGCGGTCGTCTTTAAACTCTTTTATGACTGTATAAAGATGAAAAGATCGTCGGACCTTTGTCATTTCAGGTTCGTTAACGGTTACGGAATGACGTGGTTTCGATCACTTTTTTACTTTTTCAGGTCGAAATCACTAATCATGAAAAGTACTCCTCAGTCGTAATGGTCGGGCGATTCTTTCCGGCATTGTTTTATACTTTTTCGGGCTCGAGAGACACAACTTTACGAAGAAGGACACCCCTGGAGTTTACTTTTCCGCTGTCTTTTCAAACTCTCTAAACATGAAAAGATGCTGAGTTCTTCCTTTGTCAGACTTGTTAAAACTTAATGACATCGGATTCCGTCGAAATGACGCCTTACAAGCATATGCTATCCACGTCATTCTTTTCATAAAAAATAACCAGGGTACTCGCCAGAAATGGTGGGGAAAATGGAACCAGAATCATTGTCGTGTCGGTAGTATGTCGCTCTTGAACATGGCACTTGTCTGCATTTGTGTCTGGGCGGGGACATCTCATCTCATTTTTCACTTGCCTCTGTGGGTTTGGGTGATCCTGTTTGACCTCTCATCTGCTCGTTGCCTTGTCACCATAACCTCTGATCATTTGATGTCAAATACTGCCAAGTCCACTGTCGTGCCGCTGATATGTTCAAGAGAAGTTGACCTCTGTAGAATAATCAACCTCCCTCTGATAACTCACATAATCCTGATTCACAAAACACATTATCCCCCTCTGTCTTGTGTCGATGATGTGGGAAACACTATGGCCCACCTTCGATCAAGGGCACTTCCTGTCGACTTCAGCTCATTATCCAGGAAGTTGACCTAGAGACTCCCTTCTGGTGCCTTGGAGCCTGCATGCCTCAATGGCAGGTTCTTCATGTTCGACGCGAGGTTTTCATCATTGGTCTCCGATCGAATGATTCTACGGGTGTTCGACATCGGCTCACTAATTCGCACGCCGTAGATTGTACCTATAGTACCTTGATGACCATTGTCATTATTGGTGGTACCTCTCGCATCTGTTAACAATTTTCATCATTAACTGGTAATCAGACAATGTTCCTGCATGTTCAACTTCGACTCCCATATTCGCATGCTTGAACTTGTACTTTGTTCGGGTCGAGATGGAGCACAAGACCCTGGATTTTGTCTGTTGGGATCCAGGTTGCGATTTTATGGATTATTATGATTATTACATGACTCCTTCACTGGATGGCTACGACCATGCCTGAGTCTATTTATCGATCCTCACTGGATGGCTGCGTCCATACCTTGGATCTAGATTTTTATGTACTCTGATATGGATGGCTGCACCCATACCACATATATCA
>APFE031315913.1:4054-14387 GCA_000404065.3 Pinus taeda | reverse complement strand
TGCCCTTGTGATAATCCATTTGGTGGCCCTTGAACTCCGAGCTGATGGTGGAGAATTCGAGGTAAGGGCCCATAAATGAAGGGGACACCTTCCTAAAAATCCTCTCCACGAATTTGGCTGCCAAGTGCTCATTTAAACCTTTGATTTTGTCCCAAAATTGACCAAAAATACTGCATAAAGCACACATTAGACTTGTTGGCATAATGACTAACCCAATTCACTCTATTAGCATAAATATAATAAAAAACATGCGATAAACTAATGAGAATGGTGGATTAAGTCAAATTAGGAGGCTGAATGAGCCCATATAATTATCCATTTTTGGGGCTCATCATCACCCCCCTACTGAAAGTGTTGCTCATCCTCTGAGCAACTAATCTATCTCTTCCTCCCTGTCATGCCAAGCTTCTGAAGCGATGTCCTCTTCTCGGTCATGAACCCATGCTTTTCTCTGTACTTCTTCTTACTGCCTGTGCTCCTTTTCTTGTAGCAGTTTTGTTAGCGCCTCAACCTCAGCCTGCAACTTGTCCTCTCTTTGCTGTTCATCAGATGTTTCCTTGTCTTTTCTTCTTCCTGTGATTGTTTGGCCGCCTTTTCCTCCAATTTCTTGGTCTCTCTTAGCTTAGCCCGAGTTTCCTGTAGAGAATTCTCAGCTTCCTGTAGAAATATCTCAGCTTCCTATAGAACTGTCTTTGAGTCCATCATCTTAATTCTCTCTCTCTAGGTGAAGGCTTTTGGCTTCCTCATTCATAGATGATGGATATATTTGAAGGAGACTCTTCCTTTTGTTTAGCTGTGGTGTCCTCAATTGTAACTGGCTCCTTTGACTGTGGCTGGGGTTTTCCAGCTTTTATCCGCATGCTCCTTCTTGCCATAAAGTACATGGAAGGCTCCATTTTTCGCTTCCCTTTTTGTTTAGGAGATGTGCTTAAGGCAGCCAGCACCGCTGCTGCCTCCCTGGCCAAAATCTTAGGTAATTTCTCCTTTTGCTGCTCTGTTTTCATGCTTCTTGTAGAAACTGTTTCCATGCTTCCTGTAGAAAGTCTGGTGTCAACTGTTTTGGTCTGCTGTCACTGATATCTCATGGTGTGTCTCTTCCTCCTTTTTTTTCTCTTCTTTTGTCTTCTCTGCCTCTGTTAGCTTGCCCTCACACTCTGTTTTGGATTTCTTCTCATCTTGTTTAGTTTCTGCCTTCTCGGCTTTAGTCTTTTTCTTTTTTTGTTCTGGATCTTCCTTCTCATCTTCTGTTTTGATTTCCTCCTTTGTTTCAAGTTCTTCTTTCTCCATTTTGGTCTTTTCCTCTTTTTCTATTTCCTCCTTATCTTCCCCTGCCATATTTCTAAAAATCTCCCTATCATGATGTGTGGTGACTGCTGGAAATGTTCAGGTGAGGAGGGAGGAAACAAACTTTCAAAACTGGAAATAGAGAAATGGCTGAGGTTTGTCTTTCTGGAGTCAGGGATTTCTCATGTTCTTCTTTTTCACAACATCAATTTGCAATTTTTTTCTTCAAACTGTTTCCAGCTTGAATTTGCTTCTCGGTTTTTGAGAAAAATCAATACCTTTGTCAGAACAGAGAATATTTATAACACAATGTTTTGCTTCAGAAAGTGGATAGTCTTGCAAATTTGGTTTCTCATAGGTTGGCTTTTATGGCTGCATCCCCTTTTTTCAAAAGAACGTGAGAAAAAAAAGGCATATTCTGGATGTAGAGCAGGAAAACGGAGAGACTGTGTATAACCCAAAGAAGGAAAAAGATAGGCAGTCTTTTAAGCTTCACTTTCCTTTCTTTCAACCTTATATAAATATATCATATGTAGAGCAGTTTCTTGAGCCTACCTCTTTTCAAGCTCCAAATTCGACGTGGAAAAGTCCAGGCTTCCCTGCTCTGGAAAGCTGTGCCGTACTTCTTGTAGAAGAACCCCCCCCATTCCTATAGAACGTCATTGCGCCTCTGAGTGAGCCTGATACGCAACAGAATCTCGAAGACAAGTAAAAAAACCGGTGGAGGATGACTAGTTAATCATTTTGTGGAAGCAGAGGATGCATACTTCAGTTGAGGACGCTGCAAGTGCCAATGAACAACATGTGGTGTGAGTTCCAGCCGAGCATTTTTTAATTGCGGTGTGATTCGTGGCGAGGGAGTGAAGTGGCCAGGCGTACGTGGCCACATGCAGACTGCAGTGCTATCATGAACTGTATGTTCTTTTCTTGATCAATTGCACTGGAGTTCAAACGACCAACACTCCTTGTTTTTTTAAATTTCACGTGAGTTGACTGTACACGTATACTGCATGATTTCCGGCCGAGCGCTAGAGAACTAGACAAGGCCCTGTCGGGTTAACTTTGCTAGATTCCTAGTTTAATCCCACCATTTCATTCATTTAAGCACTTTCGAATCATATTGATGCAAATAGAGGAAATGGTTTAGACACATACCTGTAAGTCGACGTGCTGCTGGGTCCTTTTTGTTGCTGCATGCATTTGTTTCTGTGGTTGCACGATGACTTGGTTGCTGATTCATGGCTATTTTTCTTATGCAGGTATCCTCTGGCCGGATCTAAGCTGCCTGAATTTGTTTCCACGTTCAGACTTGCACCCTCAAGCTGCTGATGTTGAATTTTTACAAGACAACGACTTGTTTTCTCCATAGATCCCAAACGATAGACCAGATCGATCTGAAACTTTCTGAGCATGTTTCTATCATCATTATGCACCTCCCATAGCAAAATTGTGATCAATGAATGCACAGATATCGCGAAAAACTGAAAATGGCTGAAGATTACAAAGGTCAATTTCTCGGTAACCGTGCATCAGAATCGGCTGAAACTACTTGGGTAGGTTACTATCACCCATATGCATCTCCTCATGAAACAGGTTTTGAAACGGATGCACGGATATGGAGAAAATGCAAAAATGGCTGAAGGTGATGGAGGCTAATTTCTTGGAAACCGTGCACTGGAATTGGCTAAAATTGCTCGGGCATGTTTCCATCATCCCTATACAGCTCCCCGTAAAATGGTTTTGTAAATGGATGCACGATTTTCATGTGAGGGAAAAACAAATTTCAGCACTATGTATTTTTGCTTCCAAGCATTCCGCAGTTTTTTGCATGGTAAGAAAAAATGAGCTTGGGCTATGATGCAGGCATGGAAATGATGGAGGAGGAGTTTGAAGAATGTAGGAGGACTTATGAACCCTTTAGGAAACTATCATGTTCGCCAAACTGCCTTTTTGCAATCCATTTCCAACTTTTTGTAATTTCTACAGGAACTTCCTGTAGAAGCACAATGAGGTGGAAAAATTGATGGAAAAAGGTTAGGGATGGAAAGAGAGGTGGTTGCAGGCTAACAAACAGATTCCAACCTTCAGATTCCCGTCCAAAATTGATTTTGGCTCGCCCGAAGGTTCTACAAGATGTTTCCTGTAGAAAAACAGAACTTCTTGTAGAAAGCCCAGAACTTCTTGTAGAAGGTGGAATCTCAACCTGAATGTGATCAAATCCTAAGAAAGGCGTGTGGCCATGGAGGGAGCATCTGTAGGGATGTCCTATAGCTTGGTACAGACCCCTATCCTCATTTTGCGTGACCCTCCTTACGTGCAATGTATTCTCTGCAACCTGCAATTATTTTACAGAGATTAGGCCTGTTTCTCTTTTTTTTTTTAAACAACTAGGGCGCCTCATGGAGGTTTTCACCCTAATTGCCTGCCCTGGGTGCCTCCAAGGGAGTTTTTCTCCCATGGATCTTGTTCTCTTTTTTCTTCTTTTTTTCCAACCCATTGACCGCCTCATGGAGGTTTTCACCTTATATTTTTATTTTCTTCTCATTTTCATTTTTTTTTACCCTACCCTACTTGAAAAACAAAATCATTTTCAAGTATAAGAATACTTCCAATGGAGCCATGTGCACATCGAGATTAGAGACAAAATAATGTGGAGGCTTGAAATGCATGCTTTGACAAGTATCTGGATTTCAGAGACCAACTTTGAAGGGATCAAACATAGCTGAGGAAGAGAGTACTACTGCAACTTAGTGACCGTCTGAAACCATATCTCAATATAGCTATGATATCCTTGGTCCTTTTGCTGATCTGGATCATTCTCCATATTTTCTTCTATCACGACCTTCACACCTTCCGCTTTTTGCTGAGTTTTCTCTTGAATACATGGAGGATTTGATGGTAACCATGAGGGAACTCTCTCGATCTCTGATTCTGATGTCTTCTCTTCATCAAGTTCAGCCCATGGTTCTTTGATATCCTCTTTTGAATCTTTTTTTGCTGGATGTGGTCCTTCAATGATCTCAATATAGTCTCTTTCTGACAATACTCTTCCTGAGCTATGGTGAATATCATTGAGCTCAAGAGGAGTTGTTTGGACATGTTGTGCCTCAGCATTGCAATTGGGTTGAGCTACTCCAATATGCGGGTTTGGAAATGGTGGTATGGGTAGTTGATTGGGGGTGTATATTTGAGATGGATGTGGATGGGGTTGTGGTTGGGCAGGTGGTGGAGGAAAATGAGCGGGAGGAGAGTTGTACTGGAGCCTCCAATCCTGATGAGGTGCATTCCACTAAGGCTGTGGTTGAGCGTAGGGGTGAAATGGATGAGCAGCTAGTTGAGCATGATAGTGAGGAGGATACGACCAAGGAGGGGGTGTGGACCAGGAAGGATGAACAGGGAGGGAGACCCCAAGAAGGCATGGAAGTGGCTTGATAGGGGTCGTAATAGGTCTGGGATGTCCCTTGCATTCCCTGCTGGTATGTTATGGGTCCATGCGGCCTCCTTTGGTTCATATAATAGAGTGTTTCAGTGGCTCCTTTGGCTCTCTGATGTGCAGCTTTAAGTTCAGGCAAGGAAGGGCACTGATTCTTAGGATGGTATTCTTCACAGACGAAACACACTTCTAGGGAGTGCATTGGACATTCATTCCTAGGATGCTTTCTAGTGCACCTGGGACAAAAGATGTCCAAAGCCCTCTTGGCTTCCTCTTGCTTCCTTTGGATCTGCAAGGTATCCAGTTGCATGGAAAGAAACTGCCTCATATCGCTCTTGAAATCTTCCATCTGATTTGCAAATTTGTTTTTGGATAAGGTAATGCTCCCAAAATTTCTACTTGCAACCATTTGCTCCAGAGGAATGTTTTCTTCTTATTCTTCTCCCCTAGAGGTTCTTCAAATATGTCTTGCTGTCCACCTAGGGGTTCTTCTTAATTTGAGAGAAGGTTGGCTATGTGAAGCAGTGGGGGGTGTTGTGCAAACATTTTTCTGACTTATCTCTACTCCTACAAGCCATGAAATTTATTTATTTATTTATTTTTACTTGTACCTACAAAACTAAAATAGATTGAACTGCAACTAACTATCTTGCTGAAATGAAAATGCGGAATTGAAATGAAAACAGGAAAGGACTAATCTATTTTGCTGAAATGAAATTGCAGGAATGAAATGCTAAGCTATGCTTGCAGAATGGAAATTGCAGAATTGAAATGCTAATCTACACTTGCAAAATTGAAATTGAAAGCAAGAAATTTCTAATCTACTTTTGCGGAAATGAAATTGCAGAATGGAAATGAAACAACTACTCTACTCTTGCTGAAATAAACTACTTAGCAGAAGGTTGTAGTAGAAAATAGAAGAATAGCAGCAATCACCAATACTCTGACGCTTCCCCGGCAACGGCGCCAAAAAGGATGGTGGGCCCCAGTATTGCAACAATAATGCTGCAACTCCTAGGACTCCCTTCTTTACTTTTATCAACCTAGTAGTTCGTAATAAACTTGGAAGCGACGGTGCTGTATGCACAAGTACTAGCTCTTGCCGTGGCTGTTACTTGATCAGCTGGCACAAGTCCGCTAGGAGCTTAAGCCAACTTCTATGAGCTCTTAGAAGAAGCTTTTAACTATGATGGATGGAAGCTAACTCAACATAGGCTAATCTACTTGCAGAAAGAAGCGAAAAGCGGAAAGGAAATGCAAACCCTAGCAAACCTTAGTTTTACCGACTAACCCTACTGGTGTAAGAAAAATGATGAAAGCTACAGAAAGGAATGCCATTGACTCTTAGAAAGATAAAATGCATGTGACTAAGCTACTTATAAAGTGAAATCTAAAAAGAAACATCTTTTTGTATTTTTGAGTAAGTTGGCAGAATTATTGTGCATGTGCTTTAACTGTTTTGACTGTGCAGAGGTGGATTGGCGAAAGGAAATGCTTGCAGGAGGTTGGGAAGGTTAGAAGAGGGCCTAAGGGGTCCCTAACACCCTTCCAGAGAGTTTCACAAAGTTTGGTTATCAAGAAACCACTTTCGTGAGCTTCTACAGGAAGTCTGTAGGGGTTCTATAGGATGTTCTGGAATTTCTACAGGATGTTCTGTAATTTTCTACAAGATGTTCCGAAAAGAGGGTTTTGGAGGGCTGATGGAGGAAAAATGGTGGGAAAGTGGAAATGGAGGTTGGATAAGGATGTTAAGGGGTATAGGACTTGGTGAATGAGGCTAAGGAGTGATTGGATTTGTTCAAGGATGGAGGGAGCAATGATGCACAAGAATATAGAAACTAGGGCAAAGTGAGAAAAGTGGCAAATGAGAGGCAAGAATATGAGTTGGAGGACGAAGCAGGTTGCATGGATGGGGTAAGGATATATGAGGAGGTTTCACAGGCGCTCTGCACGTGATTTTTCAAAACTAACCAACAAAGACTAAGAAAACCAAAGACCTAGCTGTTTTAACCTAATATTACCTAAATAACAGTAAAGAAAATGAACAACAATTTATTTGCAACAGAATCATGTGAAATAGCTATGCAAACTAAGCAATCATGAACCTGAGCATGTAACCACAACTGGTATCAACTTCTGCAAATGAGAATCTAACACTAATAATTGCATGATGAAGCAAAGACAGTGTTTTTGGTGGCAGCAAGGACACCTTGGTCCCAGCTCATGGTCCCACTGAGGGAGAGGTGAGATCAGAGGTGCTTGATAGCCTTTTTCTGAAGATCTTCTCTGTTATTAATCTATCAAATCAATCTGAACATGAAAAGCCTTTTTAATCAGCAAAAGCAACCTAAATATCAAAACAAGATTTAAATCTAAATAGCAGATTTTATTCTAAGAATGCAGCAAAAACACATAAAGGTAAACAAAGGAGGTATTGGGCACTTGGGTTGGGCCCAAACCCAAGAGCTACAACTTCCTGAGAAAGATTAGAGCTGGTGCAAAGCTTGATTCATCTTTATTATTGAAGAAATAATAGTTACATCAAAAACTGTCTTCAAGAAAAAGCTTGAAAATGTGCTGAAATGCAGAGCTAATTTACTGCCTAAAAAATGACTAAAATTGAACTACCAACTAGCTAACTTCTCCCTAAAAAGTGACTAACTGAAATGAGGCCCTAAGCCTTCTTATTTATACAAATTGAAGACCCCAACAGTCCTCCTAAACTTTAGGAATTCCACTGCCAAAACTTGTAGTTAACAACAACTTTACTAGCCCTTGCTTGGCTGCCCTTGTGATAATTGATGTGGTGGCCCTTGAATTCCAAGTTGATGGTGGATAATTTGAGGTAAGGGCCCATAAATGAAGGGGACACCTTCCTACAAATCCTCTCCACGAATTTGGCTGCCAAGTGCTCATTTAAATCTTTGATTTTGTCTCCAAATTGACCAAAAAGACTGCATAAAGCACACATTAGACTTGTTGGCATAATGACTAACCCAATTCACTCTATTAGCATAAATATAATAAAAAAAACGCAATAAACTAATGACAATGGTGGATTAATTCGAATTAGGAGGCTGAATGAGCCCATATAATTATCCATTTTTGGGGCTCATCAATCACTACAACCATGATCAACACAATGAAAATGCAACAAGCACATGGACTACATGCATAAGGAACACATACACAACCAATCATGAATGCATGACCAACACACAGCCCAAGGAGAGCACAACCATGCTCGGATACCACTCTGATACACCCTCCTCCCGCATATACCCAAGCAATCGGCCAGCCGGGATAAACATGTGATGAGAGGCCACTATGATAAGATTCAACCTCCTTGGTGACTTTAAGGAAATGGAATCAACATAAAATATAACACAATCATCCAATATTGTCCACAAAACCTTTAGGATACCATTCAACCACTTAGACAACCTATCCCTAGGTCCTACTGTTGTTTGAGAAACTTAGGGTAGAGTAACGCTCCCCAGACACTGCCCAGGTGAGTTATTCTCTAAACGAACACTCTGTTTGCTAGCATTCCAGGAATTGAGAAACATTTTTTGGCCTAGAGCCCGGGACATTGCCCATAATGAAATAATCACTTAAAATTGGTAAGAATAAGATGAACAAGACCATAACTAGAACCATACTAGCCATGGCAGGAGTTTCGTTAAACATATCATCGACATGTAATCTACATGTGTAAATAATAGAATTAAGTGTAGGGATCTTATAATTTTCTGAGAATCACTATGAACCATTGTTTGCTCATGCCATTTGTTGCATTATCCTCCATTAAGTCATAGACACATTATCCATTCACATACAAGTAAAAACATGTTGAGAGGCATACATAGCTACTGTCATAAATTGTGCATATAACCAACATAATAGGAACATGAATACAATAAACATATTATCCATCAAATTCATAAATACATCAGTACCTTTACACATGAATATCAAGGGAATGGATTTCGCATTAATGAATGCAATGAACCAACCAGAGATGGGACTACCACGGTCCACCTGACCGTGGAATGGTTGAGCTAGATATCTCTTCAGCCATTCACCCCTGTGCCATATTCCAAGCATGAATGCGGGATCTCATAAAACACATTAATCAAAACTCATCCAGGGCTTCTAGAGGCCATCCACCTGAACCCATCAAACAATGATTCCACCTCACAGTCAGACATCACCAAAAACCATCATCAGATTGGTCTCCATTCAAGCCTTCCAGGGCTTCCAGAGCATTTGTCTAACCAAGGTTTCCATAACTAGTAACTCAACCCACAACTTATACAGGGCTTCCAGAGCATTTGTACAACCAAGGCTTCCAGGACTAGTAACTCAACCCATGCTATTATAGGGCTTTTAGAGCATTTGGTCAACTAGGGCTGCTGTTTGGTCAATTTAGTATTCCTAAATTGATATCATTAATTTGTCAACCCGGGGCTCGTAAGCTGATGAAGTGAAGGTGTACTATATGTACTTAAGCAACCTCTTAAAGCTTTTTGTCATTTGGGGTGTTTGTTTGTGATTATTTTATCTTCCTAAGATGAAATGATGTATTTATAAACAAATGAGTGATGGTGTGTGTGGAGTGAATTCTAAATGAGTGAGGGTGTGTGATTAGTGACTCCTAACTAATTGCTAAGAAAGGAATGCTTTGAAGGAAATGAATTAAAATAATTGAAAGCAAAGAACCACTCTTCTAATGGCATTAGACACCATTCATGCTGCTGCAAAAATAAGAAAATCACTTAAAAGACCAATGATAAAGTTTATCTCTTCCTAACTCTCTGCCTCTAACACATAGTACTGTGTAAGACACGATTAAGAAGTAGCTAAAAGTAAGTCTAATAACTGATAAAAATGGGAAAATCTACTTTAAAGACTAGTGATATTATTTTGCTCTTTCTAACTCTCTGCCTATATCACATAGTACTGTGTAAAGCATGATTAGGGAGTAGCTAAGGATTAGTCTAGAAAGCACTCAAAGCCAGCTGCAAGTGATTAGTATTCTGATCTCTAAAAAGGTAAACAATTTATAGTAAGAGACCATACATATATTAGCAGACAGTTTTGAAAATTAAAACTAAAAACTAATTATGAAACTAGAATAAGGAGCAGCGGCTTTAAATTTGTCAACTGAAACTACCACTAGATGCAAAGCAAACACATGAACACACAAATAATCCCGGGTCAAAACCTGCAAAAAGAAATGCTGATCAGCTTAAAGAAAGGATCCAAAATGAATTAAAGTGAAGTAAACTATGCTGTACATAGATCAAGAAAAGAGAATGCTGAATCATGAAAATACTATACAAGGCTAGTATGAACAGGGGCCCTCCATTCACATAACCCAAGAGAACTCAAAGTGTTGAAAGCTCCAAAACAGCACTAGTTCTATTACTCCATATGCAGAAATGTACAGTAAAGAGTGCTAGAACAGCACTATAAAAACAGAGTTTTAAAAACACTTAAAAAATTATAACAAGTTCATCAACATACAGCAAAAATAAAGTCTCTTAAGCGTACGCAGACGCAAGTATTTATAGGCATCTGAAGGATAGCCTATGCGTGCTGCTAGAAACGGAA
>APFE031315908.1:9344-30252 GCA_000404065.3 Pinus taeda | reverse complement strand
CTTTATTTTCCTTTGCATCTAATCTCTTCTCTAAAAGTGTTCACAAGGCACTCAAATGACCAACATAAGCTTGAATGGTAACCATTTATGGAAAAGTCAGTTTCAATAGCATATTGTGCCCATAATAAGTTATTCCACAACTTTTAGAAGGGGTCAACCACGAGGCTTAAACTAGCATGCCTCTTGACCTGCAGTTCGAGTTTCAACAATTCATAGTCCATTGTGTCTTTGGTGTTGGGATTATCAACGTAAAGCATAATGGTTATGTCAGATCCTAATTACATTATCATTTAAAGGATTTAATCCATCTGAGCCCAGGTCTAATTTAATTACTTCCAAGAGAATATAATTTTTTATCATTTTAATCTTTCAAACCCATCTGAGCTCATTCTTGATATTTCTATGTAGTTTGAACCTACATTGCATCCCAACAAGTCTATTGATGAGAAATTTTTGGATGGTGTGCTTTGGAGATCGAAGAATGGCATCAAACCACACATTGGTAAGTACTACACAACATTTGACTTAGTTCTTATCCATTGTTTGTGTTAAGATTTGAAGCTCGGTGAGTTTTTTGGAAACTAAAATTAATATTGCATGGAATTAGTTGCTACACAATATGGTGCTAATGAATTATGTATATGGTATTTATTTGAATTTTTCTGAGGTTAATTATGAATCTCTTGAAATATGAAATCATTGTTTGTGAGCTTAAAAATTAGTTATGGATTTGAATTTGGAGAAACATTTGTTTCAAAATGGCTAATCCTCTTGCAAAATCATATCTAAATAAAGAAACCGAGTTGGATGATGCCAATTATGTGAATTGGAATTTTAAAATGCATACATGAATGGAAGGTTACAAAATACAGTTGATTCTAGAACACACTTCTCTTTGCCACTCTGCTTTCCACAACACAGTTTGCTCTTGGCCTTGATTCACACAGCATAGGCTCAATTCTCGGGCTTCTGCTCACATCAACTCATAGACACTTTTGACGTCCCACACATCACATAGGCACTTCAGCCTTAAATACAGAGCACGTGCACTTAAATCTTAAACATAGAGCATAGGAACTTCAACCTTTCTTACACAGTGCACATGCACCTTCAACCTTGCTTGCATAGTGCACATGAACCTTCAATCTTGCTTACAAAACACGATGCTCTCGGGGTCTCTTTAACTCTGCATAAACACTGTCGGCCCCACTCTGTGGAACTAGATCTTCCTTAGCTTCACAAAACACTACTCAAACTTAGAGGTATTTTTTATTCGCTGTCTCTAACAACTATGATTCTTTACCCCACATGCTAAATCAAGCTCCTCGGTTTTGTTCCTCTGCTATTTCCCCGATCGATGATACTGCATTGTCCTTATTTTACACTACACATTGTACTTAGGCATGGCCCTTCATTTTGTTGTCTACACCAAACTTGGTCTCTACCACTAAATTCACTTGAGAATGGGCACTTGACTATTTCCCCATACTAAGAATTAATTCTCAGTGCAGCTACTTACTCAAACCAAGCACGGTACTCTCTATATTGCATCTCCACGATCACTGAGACTCACCATGCCTATTCAAGGCTCACAGAGCTTGACTGTACTTTAGCATGGCTTCTCTGCTCTTTAGGCATGGACATTGTCTGGACCATTACCCTTGTTTCCTTGTTCTCAGAGATCTTAAACTGATCCATGATAGTCGTCATTCATCCTGTGACCAAAGCTTTGTTCTATATTTACTCCTACAACTATCGACCCATACACCATCGATACACCTTTGTACTGTTGCATTATCAAATATTTTCCATCGTAACTTCACATTGGTGCAAGATTGCAAACTGTCGCTTCCCGACCATTAATATTCAAACCTCTCCTATTTTATCTCTCACCGAATCTCCAGTATATGACCGAGTGTTGTGACCATTTAGCAACCATATCGGAGCCCTCTAATCGACAATTTTGCAACTGTAACCATGTGCTATCCATCATAAACATTCGATCGCGAATCACTGATGGCCCTCTGTGTTTGGCCCTAGCCCTCCGTTCTTTGACTCTTCGTGACCACGTGCCAGTGCTTATATCGTTGCCACTGAATCAGTGATTCACCAAGGTGGCCAATGTGACAACCATTGCAAGCCTCGAATTTCTGATCTTTGATGTGACATCGTCACCTGCCACATGGCATCTTCTGAGTGGTGACATGTGTCACCTGAATATGACCCATTAGGCCACCTTAAGACACCTCAATTTTCTGCGACGTATCCATGTGTATTTTCCTATCATGATGAAGACAACATCCACTTGGTCGTATCAGAACTAGTCAGATCTTTCCATGTGTCTTGATTAGAGCTCACCCCTTGTTCCCATGTGTCCTTA
The DNA here is from genome assembly GCA_000404065.3 of Pinus taeda. Taxonomy (NCBI): domain Eukaryota; kingdom Viridiplantae; phylum Streptophyta; class Pinopsida; order Pinales; family Pinaceae; genus Pinus; species Pinus taeda. Next base: position 27,872 of record APFE031315908.1, on the reverse strand, counting down.
TTAGATCCAAGACCTCACAACCATATGTCCTTATCAGAGCTCATCTATTAGCTATTACGTGTCCTTATTGGACCCAATTGGATGTCTCCACGTGTCCTCATGGAGGAGAGAGGAAGAGGCCTCCCAACATTTGTTTTGTAATGAAGTCCTTTGTATTTTCATATTTGGCTTTCCTAATGATTTAACACTAGAGGCTCAAATCCCTGATTTGTGGGAGTTCTAATATGCGGGACCTCCAATTGTGATTGTTGATTTTCCTAGGTCGCTAATATGCAATCACTGATATGGCATGCCCTACGATATTTCGAGACCTCTGATTGTCGATATCATAAGTCATTGATCGGTGAAATGCATACACTGTTGCGCTGCACCACAGATCCTCCAATCACCGATTAGGATTAGTCGGGACGTCAATATGTGATTCCCCAAGTCCTTTGATCTTTGATTGTTGTGATGGATTCGCCTCCAATCTCTGGTCTCTGATCTCACTACACCTCTAATTTGTGGGCTTGCGATATGTAGGATTCTTCCTTGCTTAAGGTTTTGACACACTGAACTTCAGCAAGTCATAACTTTTGACCCACAAGTCCATTTCTGGACTTATGCATATCGTTGGAATTCTCTTCGAGATCACTTTCCAATTGAAGGGGTCCAATTAGCAATACCTCAAAACATGGCTCCAACCTCAATGCCAATCTTTTGGTCTTGAATCTCAAGACAACTAGGAATCACTTCGCATGAGGCCTACAACTCCCATGGACTCCCATCCCCGACCATCTCTATAATCATCATTTTATTGTTTTTCCAATAAGAATGCTACTATGATGATTCTCTACATGAAGCTTGCAACTACCATGAGATTCTTCCCGGGCCATCACTACCAACATCAGTTGCAACAAACAACCAAGCTTGTCCGATTGACATCACTGCCAACACTCTTGCTAGTTTTTAGGAAAGCCAACTGCGGGTTGGTCGACCTGATGAGAAATTATCCAATCATACAGTGCCCAGTCTACATCTATCCTTGTCCATTTGTCACCATCAAGCATCCTTCCCGGCTCTTTCTTGATAAATAGAAAGCGTTCGCTGTCGCTGTCAATACCATGGAGATGTTGGACGATTGAAGTTACTGATTCTTCGGTAAGCTGCCCTTTGAGGCTTGAAAATGTTCGCTCTTCATCTTTATAATATTGGCGTTGCTGTAATGCCTCCAGTATAGATCTCTGTCGTTCATCTCCTTGATCTAAGCCGATTGGCACCAACATCGGTGGTTCTGCATGCATTGCCCCCGCTGGTTGTATGTTTCGTTTCCTGGAGGCGGGGGAAGAGATTCATCATGCGCTCTGCCTGCTTGTGGCAGATATTCACTTTTCTGATCTCTGCTCGTATTGTCATTCTCTTCTTCCTTCTTGCTCATCATTGTTCTTGTTGGCAGACAGTGCTAAGCTCCTCCACAGAGCGAAAGAGAGATGGGGAAGAAGATGGAAGAGGATACCTTGTGTTAAGCCATAATCCACACATTTATCTATGGATCATTTTCCTCATCCTTTTTTAGGCCATTCACCTATGTTTTTAGGTTTTTGCAGATTAGGGTTTTGCCGATGGAAATAGAATTTGACCCCGTACGAGGACAAATCTTGGTAAAACGAGATTAATTCATCGTAATATATCAAAAATATATTTGGTAATATTTTGAAAAAAGGTTATTTTTTTTTTTTTTTAATAGTTAGAACAATGTTGTGTTTTACTTATTTATTTAATAAAATTTATTTGTTTTTATGAATACTTAAAAGTATTTAGGTTTTGTGTATTTTTTAAAATAATTATGTTGATAGATGTTATTTCATAATTTTGTTAATTATTAGATGGTAATTATGAAGATATTTATGGTATATTAAGTAATTATTTTGATAAGGGTGTGTATTTTAATTATTTATATATTTTTAAAAGTAATTATGTTGATAGGCATGTTTAGTTTACCTATTTTATGTATTTTTTATTAATATTGTTGATAGTCATGTTTATTTTAATTGTTTCATATATTTTTAAAAGTAATTATGTTGATCGATGTGTCTACTCTACCTATATTATGTATTTTAATTGTTTCATATATTTTTAAAAGTAACTATGTTGATCGGCGTGTCCACTCTACCTACATTATATATATTTTTTATGTAATTATGTTGATAAGCGTGTTCATTTTTACTTGTTTATTATATTTTAATTGTTTATTAAGTAATTATTTTGATAAGTGTGTATATTTTAATTATTTATATATTTTTAAAAGCAATCATGTTGGTAGGCGTGTCTACTCTACCTATATTATGTATTTTAATTGTTTCATATACTTTTAAAATTAACTATGTTGATAGGCGTGTCCACTCTACCTACATTATATTTTTTTATGTAATTATCTTCATAAGCGTGTTCATTTTACTTGTTTAATATATTTTTAAAAGTAATTATGTTGATAGGCATGTCTACTCTACCTACTTTATGTAATTTTTTATGTAATTATGTTGAGAGGCGTGTTAATTTTACTTGTTTTATATATATTTTTAGCAATTGTGTTGGTAGGTGTGTTGATATAAGAATATAGTTTCTAATTCTAATTTATTTATTAATAATTAGTAAGTGGTAATTATGTCTATAAGTGTGGCTATTTGATAATAGAGTTTCTAAAATTTTAATTTAATTATCGATAATTAAGAGTGGATGGTAGGGATTTAACCACTATGGAATATTATAGGATATTTTTAGTAGTATACAAGCATCAATGATTGAGATATATCTTGAAGGTAGTTGTAATTTTTTTATTTTTAATTAAATTGATTAATTAAAAAAAATGTCATATAAACAAGTGTCACATGAAATGAGTGATGGTTTTTTGGGCATGTGGAATTGATAAGCCATAGCATTGGCCCATGGTATTGCAAAAAATTCTAGAAGACTATCAATAACAAATGGGGTGAATCTCTCTTCTTACGAATTTTTTACATTATTTGTTTAAATGTGTATATGTTCAATTTATATATTATTTTTTTAATTAATAATGCCAATAATAATATGTTGTCAAAACAAAATTATAATTTAATTAATTTTTATGATTTTATTAATATCCAGTAATGTGATGTGCATTATGAAATAAGTGTTTTTGATGTTTATCGATGTTACTAATATATATTATTTACTTTTGTAGACATCATAGTTAATTATAGTATTACTTTTTCTTGTTGAATCTGTGTATAAATTTTGGAAAAGAAGATTACATATTTACTATAGATAGATATTATTGAAGAAAAAGGGAAGAGAGTATTGGAGTGAATATTATATTATTTATTGATATAAAATATTGAAAAATAAAACATAATTTAAAAGTATAAGTTAATTTTATTTTAACTAATAAACAATTAAATTACGTAAAATATAAATAATTATGTATTTGATAATAGTGTTAGTTAAGTACTTGAGATTGTTGTATGCTCTCTTCAATTTTTTGGAGAGTTTTTAATTCATAGTGTTGAATTCATATAGGTTATCAGAAATGCAGTTTAAACAAGGAAATTGAAAATTTGTCAAATAATATATTAAATATGTATTAATATTTCACAAAAAAATATATTAAATATATTAATACAATAAATTTGAAATTGATATACAACAAGTGAGGCTTTGGTCGATGATACCGTAGTTTGGATAAGGAGGAACACAAGCATAAGTCGGCTAGGAAGAAGGGAAGGAAAAGAAAAAATGATAGGTTGAAGTCTGGTGAGAAAGATTTGATTTTTGAGGAGGATTTTCAGATGGATGAAGTATTGGAGGCTGCTCAGAAGGTGATTGTTGGACAAGCTTGGGGTGGTTCTTTGCGAAGTTCATCACGAATTACATTTCAAAGAAATGGGAAATGGCAAGAGACGAGGTGCCTATTATAAAAGGACTATAAAAGGTTTCTTTATGATGACCTTTCCCTCAGATTCGGCTGCAAATCTGATCATAGAGCGGTGGTGTTCGGAGGTGAAACACGATGTGTGGGATGTTCCTCACTAAGTTTGAGAATTGTGTTAAGCAATTGCTGGAAGTGTGCATCAAAAGTTGAAACTAAGACTATGACACTATCTGTGATCAGTGAGTCAATGAAAAGGTGTATTTTTTGCATGTAACCACATTAGTCCTAGCATTTCCCAATGCCCTCAAAAGGAGGGGAAATAATTTTTTCAAAATCATTTATTCTTCTTGGAATACCTACTACCCTGAAAATAGCTATCCCACTACCTTTGGGCTAGACTTAATATAGGAAATATGAGGCTATGAATTACAACTATCATTTCAAATTTATTGTAATAAATAGAGGTAATTTTCTTAATAGGTTGCAATAAATGTACACAAATCATTGTTTTTAGGATAGGGGCTATAAATGTACGTAAATCAATCTTTATTTTCCTTTACATCTAATCTCTTCTCTAAAAGTGTTCACAAGGCACTCAAATGACCAACATAAGCTTGAATGGTAACGATTTATGGAAAAGTCAGTTTCAATAGCATATTGTGCCCAGAACAAGTTATTCCACAACTTTGAGAAGGGGTCAACCACGAAGCTTAAACTGGCATGCCTCTTGACCTGCAGTTCGAGTTTCAACAATTCATAGTCCATTGCCTCTTTGGTGTTGGGATTATCAACGTAAAGCATAATGGTTATGTTAGATCCTAATTAAATTATCATTTAAAGGGTTTAATAAATCTGATCTAAATTAATTACTTTCAAGAGAATATAATTTTTTATCATTTTAATCCTTCAAACCCATCTGAGCTCATTCTTGATATTTCTATGTAGTTTGAACCTACATTGCACCCCAACAAGTCTATTGATGAGAAATTTTTGGATGGTGTGCTTTGGAGATCGAAGAATGGCATCAAACCACACATTGGTAAGTACTACACAACATTTGACTTAGTTCTTATCCATTGTTTTGTTAAGATTTGAAGCTCGGTGAGTTTTTTTGAAACTAAAATTAATATTGCGTGGAATTAGTTGCTACAAACTATGGTGCTAATGAATTATGTATATGGTATTTATTTGAATTTTTATGAGGTTAATTATGAATCTCTTGAAATATGAAATCATTGTTTGTGAGCTTAAAAATTAGTTATGGATTTGAATTTGGAGAAACATTTGTTTCAAAATGGCTAATCCTCTTGCACAATCATATCTAAATAAAGAAACAGAGTTGGATGATGCCAATTATGTGAATTGGAATTTTAAAATGCATACATGAATGGAAGGTTACAAAATACAGTTGATTCCAGAACACACTTCTCTTTGCCACTCTGCTTTCCACTACACAGTTTGCTCTTGGCCTTGATTCACACAGCATAGGATTAATTCTCGGGCTTCTGCTTACATCAACTCATAGACACTTTTGACATCCCACACATCACATAGGCACGTGCACTTAAATCTTAAACATAGAGCATAGGAACTTCAACCTTTCTTACATAGTGCACATGCACCTTCAACCTTTCTTACATAGTGCACAGGAACCTTCAATCTTGCTTAAAAAACACGATGCTCTCGGGGTCTCTTTAACTCTGCATAAACACTGTCGGCCCCACTCTGTGGAACTAGCTCTTCCTTAGCTTCACAAAACACTACTCAAAGTTAGAGGTATTTTTTATTTGTTGTCTCTAACAACTATGCTTCTTAACCCCACATGGTAAATCAAGCTCTTGGGTTTTGTTCCTCTGCTATCTCCCCGATCAATGCTACTGCACTGTCGTTATTTTACACTACACATTGTACTTAGGCATGGCCCTACATTTTGTTGTCTACACCGAACTTGGTCTCTACCACTACATTCACTTGAGAATGGGCACTTGACTATTTCCCCATACTGAGAATTAATTCTCAGTGCAGCTACTTACTCAAACAAAGCACGGTACTCTCTATATTGCATCACTCCCATCACTGAGACTCACCATGCCTATTCAAGGCTCACAGAGCTTGACTGTACTTTAGCATGGCTTCTCTGTTCTTTAGGCTTGGACATTGTCTGGACCATTATCCTTATTTCCTTGTTCTCAGAGATCATAAACTGATCTATGATAGTCGTCATTCATCCTGCGAACAAAGCTGTGTTCTCTATTTACTCCTACAACTATCGACCCATACACCATCAATACACATTTGTACTATTGCATTATCAGATATCTTCCATCGTAACTTCACATTGGTGCAAGATTGCGAACTGCTGCTTCCCAACCATTGATATTCAAACCTTTTCTATTTTAGCTCTCACCGAATCTCCACTATATGACTGAGTGTTGTGACCATTTAGTAACCATATCGGAGCCCTCTAATCGACAATTTTTCAATTGTGACCATGTGCCATCCATCACAAACATTCGATCGCCAATCACTGATGGCCCTCTGTGTTTGGCCCTAGCCATCCGTTCTTTGACTCTTCGTGACCACGTGCCAGTGCTTATATCAGTGCCATTGAATCAGTGATTCACCAAGGTGGCCAATCTGACAACCATTGCAAGCCTCCAATTGCCGATCTTTGATGTGACATCATCACCTGCCACATGGCATCTTCTGAGTGGTGACATGTGTCACCTGAATATGACCCATTAGGCCACCTTAAGACACCTCAATTTTCTGCGACGTATCCCTGTGTATTTTCCTATCATGATGAAGACAACATCCACTTGGTCGTATCAGAACTAATCAGATCTTTCCATGTGTCCTGATTAGAGCTCACCACTTGTTCCCATGTATCCTTATTAGATCCAATACCTCACAACCATCTGTCCTTATCAGAGCTCATCTGCCAGCTATTACGTGTCCTTATTGGACCCAATTGGATGTCTCCACGTGTCCTCATGGAGGAGAGAGAAAGAGGCCTCCCAACCTTTGTTTTGTAATGAAGTCCTTTGTATTTTCATATTTGGCTTTCCTAATGATTTAACACTAGAGGCTCAAATCCCTGATTTGTGGGAGTTCTAATATGCGGGACCTCCAATTGTGATTGTTGATTTTCCTAGGTCCCTAATATGCAATCACTGATATGGCATGCCCTCTGATATGTCGAGACCTTTGATTGTCGATATCATAAGTCATTGATCGGTGAAATTCATACACTGTTGCGCTGCACCACAGATCCTCCAATCACCGATTAGGATTAATCGGGACGTCAAAACGCGGTTCCCCAACTCCTCTGATTTTTTATTTCTGTAATGGATTCGCCTCCAATCTCTGGTCTTTGATCTCACTAGACCTCTAATTTGTGGGCTTGCGATATGTAGGATTCTTCCTTGCTTAAGTTTTTAACACACTGAACTTCAGAAGGTCATAACTTTTGACCCACAAGTCCATTTATGGAATTATGCATATCATTGGAATTCTCTTCGAGATCACTTTCTAATTGAAGGGGTCCAATTAGCCATTGAGCCCATATGATACCTCAAAACATGACTCCAACCTCAATGCCAATCTTTTGGTTTTGAAATCTCAAGACAACTAGGAATCACTTCCACAATGTGTCCTTAGCATCATGCCTACAACTCCCATGGACTATCATCCCCGACCATCTCTATAATCATCATTTTATTGTTTTTCCAATAAGAATGCTACTATGATGATTCTCTACATGAAACTTGCAGCTACCATGATATTCTTCCCGGGCCATCACTACCAACATCAGTTGCAACAAACAACCAAGCTTGTCTGATTGACATCACTGCCAACACTCTTGCTAGTTTTTAGGAAAGTCAACTGCCCAAAACAACTCCTCAACATGACTCTTGACATCAATGTTAACAAACTTGCAGATGCCTTCTCAAGGACACTATCCATGCACACAATGCCAAATGTCCAAGAACAAGATAGGAGAAAACTTAATTCAAAAGTTATCAAGTGTATTTTTATTGGTTAATGTTAAGATCATAAAGCATATAAGTTGTTTGATTCTTTCACATACAAAGTTTTTGCGATAAAAGATGTGATATTTCATGAGCATGCAAATGAAGGTCATAAGAAGGACAATTATGATGCATGACACATTCCTTATGATGATAATGATGTCAAAGAGGAAGCAAATGATAAGCAGGAAAAAAAAGGAAAAATCTAGTTGAGGTGAGAGGATCATTCTATAACCTAGTGTGAAGACAATGTGTAAGTATATCTGTGCTAAAACTGGAGTTGACATGTGTTTCTTAAAAAAAATTCTCTAAATATAAAATTAACGTTGGCTATAATAAAAGAGAAAAAATAATATTCTATGTATGTTTAATTACTTGTCCATATGACATTATATAATTTCACATAAAGTAATTAGACATAAAAAAAATTGAGTAAGATATTTAAACCTTATAATTTTAAAAAATATTTCAACACATGAATGAAATAAACTACTTGAAAATCTATGTTAACTAATTTGTGTTGATATCAACTTCATATATATCTATATAGAGAAAAATGTTAAAATAAATTATTTGAATTTTGTATATAATAAAATATCCAATGTGGGTTATGAATAAAATATTTTAAAATGAACTAAAAATGACTTATAGTTAAAAATATATTAAGAGGAAAAAAATCATTTTAATTTGTGCTAATAAAATGACTCAATACATATGTTATGTAAAATATTTTATATATTGTTTAAAAAAATTATGTATATATCCTATAAAGCTATTGAAAAAAATAAGTTATGTAATCTCTATGGCATTCGAAAATACAATTTAAACAATGAAAAACTACACTTTTTCTTTGGCACTCTAAAATAAGTTTGCATGGGAAGAAAGTTGATCCCTCTCAACTCATGTTAGATCTATGTTTCAGATAAATCTATACTAGTGACATGGACACAGGTAGCAGCCATAAGGTACAAAGAGTAAGAGATGATTCACCACAAAGTAGGAGAGGAGATGAAAGTAGTGAAGCACCAAAACCACCAAAAGGATTTAAATATTATTTCTTAATCACAAAAATAATGAATGTCACATAACCTTTGAAATTCAAACAAGCTAATGGGCATAAAGAATGGAGAGACACATGCCAATCCTCATTTTGGCTAATGAAATTTCTATGTTTTTTGCCTTTAGTTTTAAAAAATGCTTATTATTGTTATTTATGACAATATTCTCTCACATTTTGGCCATAATAACACTTGACATAATTTTCTTAAATTTTAACTTTCAGAATTTCATGAAAATAAATAATAACACTTGAGGTATTTTTCTTAAATTTTGATTTTTGGAATTTCTTGAAAATAAATGGATTGTAAAATGTAAAGTGCAATTTTAAGAAACTTCACAATTCATCATTCGTTATTATGTGTCGAGACAATATGGGTTAAAATTGAAACATGTTTTTTTCTCCAAGGCATCTCGAGATGGTGAAACACCTATTAAACTGAATCACAACTATTCCAGAGTTCGTAATCAATACATGGTCAACACGATAGACTACTAAGACATAGAACAACAAGCTAAGAATCATCTAGATTTGTGTTTTGTGCACTGAGTACATGATTTTAGTGATTTGGAGAGATATTTGGATCATCTTTGACTAACATCTATAATGAAAACATAGGTGATCAAGCGAACTATCTACCACTAGTAAAAGAAAAATGAATAAAAATTAACATATGAATGATTGCATGGAGAACCAGTGAATGCAAAGGTATCTAAATTGAATGGAAGAGATGGACGAAACCAAGATCAAAGTATGATCAAGTTATTTTAGACATTAAAGAGTAGTATCCTAATACAAAAGTTGAATTAAGATTAGACATGGAATTTTATTTTTTTTTTTTATTAACAAAAGCTATTTTAGACATTAAAGAGTAGTATCCTAATACAAAAATTGAATTAAGATTAGACATGGAATTTTTTTTATTTTTATTTTTATTAACAATAACCACTGGAATTTTTTTTTAAATAATTTTTTTTTAATAAATTCCCATCATTTAAATATTTCACTACAACCATTGAATTTGATAATGTCATTTGATTTTTCAAACACAACTATTGGTTATACAATTTCTATCTAAAATTTTCCATTCTATTATTTTGTGAAAAAAAATATTCAACATTTTGATTATGGAACATCGTCATAAAATTCTTTAAACATGTTCATATCTCACCATAAAAAAAAAATGCTTAAATAAGATGAACTATGCTAACTTGAAAATCATTGAAGAAACATTATTAGTCCCTGCCTGGGACTATTAGCGATCGAAAGATCGTTGACCAGCCATTAATTTGCTTTGACCGAGTAAAATTTTCGGTACATGTCAGGTTTAAACCAAAGTTTGAAATAAAATGTGCTGGTCAGATACATTTTTATCCAAAGTTTATATTTCTACCTCTTATTGCCGTACTTTTCTGAAAACTTAGGATAAAAAATTTAAAGTCGCTTGTATAAACGCCTGTATATTTTTTTGAAAACTTTAGAAAGAAAATTTAAGGTAAAGGGTTTCGACTCCCCTGCCACGTTTCTTTTGTGCATGTCCTACATGTTGAAGTAGATACACCATATGAATTACGATGGGATTTATATTAATACAGAACCATCCTACTGTACTCCCAAGCGTTGCTCGTTCCAGGAATCCCATCGCAATCTTTCTTGTGCGGTTTCTTTGCAGCTAGAGAGCGGCTTCATGGCTGTAGATTCGGCTTGACGCGCGACCTTGACAGGTAAATTCCCTTCTTATAAGATTTGTCTCGAAGAGGAAAGGGTTGCTTCTTTGTTTACTGCCATAATAGTAATGCTGATCATGGATTTTGTTACAGGTTCTGCCTGGGTCCTCTGGCGCTCAAGGAAGTCAAGCACAACCTCCGGTGTTCTGTCATGGTTCGAGGTTGTTCTGTCATGGTTCCTCAGGTATGTGCAAGCTTTCTTTTACAGTTAAGGGTTCTGCTTTCTTTTACAGTTAAGGGTTCTGGCGTTCCTAGTTTCCTCTTCAGTGACCAACTTAGAGAGTTAATACCCAGATAGTTTAATTGATTTTAGATATGATTATGGCGCTGCTGGACCCGTTGGACATTGGGGACCCTCTAGCCTTCCTGAAGCCTGTCCCTGTCAAAGCTTTATATGTTAACTAGCTGATGGTATTTTTCTGACGAGGGTGTTCCTCGGGCTTTATGTAAGGTTTAACTTGATGTATATTAGGACGCTTCTCTATAGCAGCATCAATAATAACTGATACTCTATAGTTTGGCTACGGCTTGCCTCGATTATTCTATAAATTGTATTAAGACTCAGCTCATACAGTTATTAATTTAAAGTTCGTTGGTAGTATTTTTCTGACTATAGCAGCGATCTGAGTTTTGATGCAGGTATATACAGGGTCGTTCCACTGCGCAATGAACATGAGATTTTCCGAGGTAATGGAATTTTTGTTAAGGTGCTCATATTGTATGTTGGTGTAAAAAGTGGCAGTGGAATAACAGCTTGATTTTTTTGTATGATTAGAGGATGAAATTATACCATACGCACCTCCTGCCCAGGGCGATCCCCCTTTTCTGTACACCTTCACGCTCTACGCGCAGTTCAACATCCGAATACCACCGCTGCGTTTGCTAGGGCTTCCTTTTCTTGAGCGTGGCGAGAATAACCGGCGGAACTTCAATTCAGAACACTTTGCAGTTTTAAATAAGGTTGAAGCTACACACAGGGTTCATTTCAGAGTTTGAAGAACAAACTTTGCTGTAAAGACGTTACAATATATAAAATTACTCCTCATGGAAGCTTGAACGATGTTGAATTAATGTAAATTCTATGTTGGAACAAACCATCTGCTCTGTGCTCAAAATATATACGAGTATGATATGGGATTTATTTTAAACATCGCTTTATTTAAAATGAAGCTAAAGCGTTTTTGAACTAGCCACTAAATTTTTTAGATCCTGGAAGCAAATAAGCTCACCTAACATTCACGTGACATCCACATGGAATCCTGAAATGAGAGGTGAAGGAAGGTAAGTTCTAGAGAATGACTCGCCATAAAAAAAAAAATATGGAGAGATGGGCAACATGCTGTGATTTTAATTCTATTTTTAACATGGTGCCCTCGGGGAATGCATAAATGTTATCCTAAGATATAGGATTAGTTGCATAGCTTTATGCTTTTATTTACTTAAATGATATCTAAAATTATGTGGATATTCAATATTATTGTTAATTAATAAAATATTTTTTATTTTTAGATATAAAATGACATTGGTATTTTTTAATTTAGATGTAATAGAAAACATGTTTTAAGGAACGATAATTTTTTATTTTAAATACTAAGACGAAAGCTATTAAATTGAGTAATTTTTTTTAATATAGAATTATTATCTTTCTCTTTTGGTTTCATAATTATTATAATTTGTTTCGTTTTTTTAATAAATTACATTTTGTCATATCAAAGAAAATAGAATATATGTTTATGTTAGAGTTATTACACTGTTCAACTGGGACTCGCCACAAGCTCTGGAGAATGAGTATGGAGGATTTCTTAGCAAAAGAGTCGTGTAAGATTCACTGTCTGAATTTTCTTAAGTCTTCTCAGACATTTGATTCTGATATATTGATCACTTTTTCAGGGAGGACTTTGATTCTGATATATTGATCACTTTTTCAGGGAGGACTTTGGCTTCTTCACAGATCAACACCTTATAAATCCATATTTCTTATTCTTGGCTCCAATAAATTGGGTAGTTTGGAGTCTAGTCAATGATAAATCCATATTTCTTATTCTTGGCTCCAATAAATTGGGTAGTTCGGAGTCTAGTCGAATCATTGACTGCAACCCCTGATCAGGTTTTGTCCTCTGCTATTTCCTTTTCTTCGACGCATCTCCTTCGGGAGAAGGAGCCCCATCCTGTGCTATTAGCTACATCCTTTACCTCATTCTGATTTTCTGCTTCTTTTCCGTCTTTTCCTAGGATGCGAGTCTGTCGCTTTTCTCTGAGTGGCATTGCTCACAGACCGCCAACAACAGTGCCATGCAGTGGTTGAGGCTCCACCTGGGAGCTTCAGAACACATTGTTCATGTATTTCATTGTTGTCATGCCTTGGGATCAATCTGTGACTTTAATGGATCCTCAATGCTGATGTGAGATGAAAAATACTCCAAAAACTGCAGGTAAATTTGATGTCCCCTTAATGTTTAGGCAATGCCACACTGCTTCTATTATTTTTATATTCACTTATCGCCACGCCTCTTTGTCTATTATTTTAATATTCCCTTGAGGCCACCCACTTCTTAGATTCTCTGTACATATAATTCATACATAGATTAGAACTTACACAAACGTCAATACTAATTGTATTTTAGAAAAACAATTAGAAATTAGAAAGATTTTCCTTCATGAAACTACTAATAAGCGAATGATATCATTTGTAAGTTTGCATCGACACTAAGTTAACCGATATTATCAAATTTAATTGAAATTTTTTTATCTCTATAATATAGATATATGGTTAATGCTTTGAAATTTTACTAATTGCAAACACTTGTTTTAATATAATTTACTGTTTTCCATTTTAAAATCAATTTTTTTTATCTAAATAAATAACTAATTGATCTAGTTTTGAGGTTTAGTTTAATTGATCTAGTTTTGAGGTTTAGTTTAATTGATCTAGTTTTTCTTTTCTCTTTAAAACGCATTTTCTCTTAAAAGATTTGAGGGTTCAATTCTTCCTTCATATACTCAGGATTTAGGATCTATCAAACCATCTAAAATTTATATACATTTTTGTTGTATACTGGCCAGGCATTATATTACAGTTTATTGTTTTTAATATTATTAACCAGTTGTGAACAAAACACTTAATTCATCTATCTTGCTCAGTTCTACCAAAGCAGACATAATGTATATCCAACAGCTCCTTCCTATACCAAGTTACAGAAAACCTCTAAAAACAATAAATTATTTTCAATTTCTTTGTTGCTTGGCTATCGATAGCCAAATCAACCACCATTCCTACTCTATGGACCGATTATTTTTTTAACATTACCAACCAGTTGTGAACATAACACTCAATTCAGGTGGCACGAAACTGAATTCTCAATTCAGCAGGCACGAGATTCATTCGTTTATTAACAAGTGAAACACTAAACTCAGATCAGAAAGAGATCCATTCGTTTAAAAAGAAAGGTGAAGATCAGAAAGGCAAGATAACAAAGAAATCAGATCAAAGAGATGTTGCCGATGGTGCCATTCGTTCTCTGCTGGTCGTTTACACCCTTGGCAGTGTATTTCCCTCCTTGCACGCAGCTGAGCGTTTTAGTGGAAACGTTGCAGATGGCAGTGGAGAAAACGACGTTGTACTTCAGAAGGGCTTATCCCCACATCCGGATTGCTTGTAGAAGGATTCCCACATCCGGATTGCTTGTAGAAGGATTCTCACCATATGCGGCTTATATCACCCCCGGAATCAAACCCCTCGCATTCCGATCTGATTTATTCCCCTTTTTTTAAATTTTGGGAAGCCTTGTAGTATAAAAAGATACAAAAATATACAAGCAATATGACAGGCAGTCTCATTACAAATTTCTACTTCTAAAATTTTGGTGACGTGTCTGAAAAATAACAGTCCAGTGGAGCAAAATATATAGAAATATATATACAAAAGAGAAAAGTAGCAAAGTAGCAATTGCGTCTCATATGTCCATACTGTACATAAGGGGAAATCCTAGAATAAGAGCCTTTTCTTATACATAAGGTGTTCAACATACGAGCCATGACGTTTGATATCAGGTGAATATTACTGTAATGAATTTAGGTTCATGAGTGGCTAAAGATTGGATCTTTAACCTTGATCCAATGCTTAGATTGTAGTTGTAGCCTATAAATAGAAGACATGGATCTGTATAAGCAGGATATATTTGTGAATATATAGCAGAAATTTGTGAGTATACATGTTTCAGTCTGGTTTTTTAATTGAAATTGCTGTATCTTTAGTACCAAAATTGCTGTTCTTGTGGCACACTCCGGCAGGGACTACCGCCACGGCAGTGGCTCCCTTGTTTAATTGAATATAGCCTTGGATTTGAATACCATCTTGATTAAGAAATCCGCAAGCTAAGTTTCAATGTGTTGAAGGAAGTTAATATGAAAATATTGATCAACAGTGATCAACATCAAAAGCGCATTAGAAACAAGCATAATGGAAATAATCATATGAGAAAAACAAAATGAGATTTCCCTGGAGAAACAAAGTGCTTGATATTTAAAGATGAAATACACCAAGAATGACATAACGAAAGGGAAACCATGACATAGACCCATCGAAGGAAGTGATAGTATCGATGTGAAAGTAACTTAAATACAAAAATACGAAAAAGTGGAATGTTAAAAAGGCGAACAACTTTGATTTTATTCACCTATTTTCAGTACACATTTAATTTGACCCCACGTCGGGCATAGATTTCCCCGGAGGATCCCCAAAGTCTTCTTCATAAAGGTCAACACCCCACAAAGTGCAAACCTTTTTCCACTCGCCAGAAGGGCTGTCACACTCGATTAGCTCTATGTCATCCATATTTTCAGCATGGGTTTTCTCTGAACTACGAGAACGGGAACGACAACTCAACCCCCGACGGATCTCTTGAAGCTTTTCCTTTCCCCCAACTAAAAAACCTTCGACTTCCTCGCTGTTTCCAAGAAATCCGGGCATAGAACTGCCAAGTTCCTCGTAGAGCTGTGGCAGATAACCATATTTTTTCCTGGAAGGTTGGCTTATAAGCTTCTCACCTTTATCACTGGGATGCGATGAAGTGCCTTGGTCACGATTTTCAACGTTGTAGCTTCTTATAACCTGCTTACGTTTTTTACTGGGATGCGATGAAGTGCTTTTGTCCCTGATCGTTGCGGGTTGGTCGACCTGATGAGAAATTATCCAATCATGCAGTGCCCAGTCTACATTTGTGCTTGTCCATTTGTCACCATCAAGCATCCTTCCCCGCTCTTTCCTAATAAATAGAAAGCGTTCGCTGTCACTGTCAATACCATGGAGATGCTGGACGATTGAAGTTACCGATTCTTCGGTAAGCTGCCCTTTGAGGCTTGAAAACATTCGCGCTTCATCTTTATAATATTGGTGTTGCTGTAATGCCTCCAGTATAGATCTCCGCCATTCATCTCCTTGATTTAAGCTGATTGGCACCAACCTCGGTTGTTCTGCATGCATTGCCCCGCCTGGCTGTATGTTTTCGTTTCCTGGAGGCGGGAGAAGAGATTCATCATGCTCTCTGCCTGCTTGTGGAAGATACTCACTTTTCTGATCTCTGCTCATATTGTCATTCTCTTCTTCCTTCCTGCTGGTCATTGTTCTTGTTGGCAGACAGTGCTAAGCTCCTCCACACAGCGAAAGAGAGATGGGGAAAAAGATGGAAGCGGATACCTTGTGTTAAGCCATAATCCACACATTTATCTATGGATCATTTTCTTCATCCTTTTTGAGGCCATTCACCTATGTTTTTAGGTTTTTGCGGATTAGGGTTTTGCCGATGGAAATAGAATTTGACCCCGTACGAGGACAAATCTTAGTAAAATGAGATTAATTCATCTTAATATATCAAAAATATATTTGGTCTTATTTTGAAAAAATGTTATTTTATTTGTTTTTTAATAGTTAGAACAATGTTGTGTTTTACTTATTTATTTAATAAAATTTATTTGTTTTTATGAATACTTAAAAGTATTTAGGTTTTATGTATTTTTTAAAATAATTATGTTGATAGGTGTTATTTCATAATTTTGGTAATTATTAGATGGTAATTATGAAGATATATATCTTTGTTTATGGTATATTAAGTAATTATTTTGATAAGTGTGTGTATTTTAATTTTTTGTATATTTTTAAAAGTAATTATGTTGATATGCGTGTTTAGTTTACCTATTTTATGTATTTTTTATTAATATTGTTGATAGTCATGTTTATTTTAATTGTTTCATATATTATGTTGATAGATGTGTCTACTCTACCTATATTATGTATTTTAATTGTTTCATATATTTTTAAAAGTAACTATGTTGATCGGCGTGTCCACTCTACCTACATTATATATTTTTTTATGTAATCATGTTGATAAGCATGTTCATTTTTACTTGTTTATTATATTTTAATTGTTTATTAAGTAATTATTTTGATAAAGGTGTATATTTTAATTATTTATATATTTTTAAAAGCAATCATGTTGGTAGGCCTGTCTACTCTACCTATATTAGGTATTTTAATTATTTCATATATTTTTAAAAGTAACTATGTTGATAGGCATGTCCACTCTACGTACATTATATTTTTTTTATGTAATTATGTTGATAAGCGTGTTCATTTATTTGTTTAATATATTCTTAAAAGTAATTATGTTGAGAGGCATGTCTACTCTACCTACTTTATGTAATTTTTTATGTAATTATGTTGAGAGGCGTGTTAATTTTACTTGTTTTATATATTTTAATTGTTTCATATATTTTCAAAAGTAATTATGTTGATAGGCATGTCTAGTTTACCTATTTTATGTATTTTTTAATGTAATTATATTGTTAGCTGTGTTTATTTTAATTGTTTCATATATTTCTAAAAGTAATTATGTTACCTACTTTATGTATTTTTTATGTAATTATGTTGATTGGCATGTTCATTTTACTTGTTATATATATATTTTTAGTAATTGTGTTGGTAGGTATATATTTTTAAAAGTAATTATGTTACCTACTTTATGTATTTTTTTATGTAATTATGTTTATAGGGCCGTTCATTTACTTGTTTTATATATATTTTTAGCAATTGTGTTGGTAGGTGTGTTGATATAAGAATATAGTTTCTAATTCTAATTTAGTTATTAATAATTAGTAAGTGATAATTATGTCTATAAGTGTGGCTATTTGATAATAGAGTTTCTAAAATTTTAATTTAATTATCGATAATTAAGAGTGGATGGTAGGGATTTAACCACTATGGAATATTATAGGATATTTTAGTAGTATACAAGCATCAATGATTGAGATTTATCTTGAAGGTAGTTGTCATTTTTTTCTTTTTAATTAAATTGGTTAATGAAAAAAAATGTTATATAAACAAGTGTTACATGAAATCAGTGATGGTTTTTTGGGCATGTGGAATTGATAAGCCATAGCATTGGCCCATGCTATTGCAAAAAATTCTAGAAGACTATCAATAACAAATGGGGTGAATCTCTATGCTTACCAATTTTTTACATTATTTGTTTAAATGTGTATATGTTCAATTTATATATTATTTTTTAATTAATAATGCCAATAATAATATGTTGTCAAAAAAAAATTATAATTTAATTAATTTTTATGATTTTATTAATGTCTAGTAATGTGATGTGTATTATGAAATAAGTGTTTTTGATGTTTATCGATGTTACTAATATATATTATTTACTTTTGTAGACATCATAGTTAATTATAGTATTACTTTTTCTTGTTGAATCTGTGTATAAATTTTGGAAAAGAAGATTACATATTTACTATAGATAGATATTATTGAAGAAAAAGGGAAGA